>WOGN01000244.1:0-28171 GCA_015342105.1 Leptinotarsa texana | reverse complement strand
TTCTCATGCCTGGAGATTGATTTGATATGTCACGTCATTTTCATATGTTCATTATCTATGCCATTCCTCTCACATCAATTCGGTGTCCGTGTAGCACATTTGGTGAACTTTGGCGATGTTTTCGTCAGTAGTTGCAAATTTTGACGTTCCAAACAGTATCTGAACCAAGAATCCAACCACTATCAATTGACTTAAAGAGGAATCATACTCTATTAAACCGTGCTTTTGGGCTCTGTAATACAAAAGAAGGCCTCGAGAAGGAACTAGACATCATCAAAAATGATCTTCAATGGAATGGCTACTCCAAAGCGATGGTAGAAACAGACTTTGGATGAAATCCGTCACAATAAGTGCTTATCGTAAAGGATGGAAAGAATTGGGTCCAAATACAACATCAAAACCAGCCTCAGATCCGGAAACGATATCCGTAGCAGTCTAACGAAAACCAGGCCACCAAACGCGGACTGCGTTTCTAAGAATTGCATTTACCGAATACCCTGTGACTGCGGAAAATCTTATATCAGTGAAACTAAGAGGCCATTGAATGTTTGCATTGCCGAGTACAAAAAACGAGGGGAAACCAGCAAATCAGCAATAGCAGAGCATGTTTAGAACCAACAACATAACATCGAGTGGTTACTAGCTGAGATCATACACAGGGAGGAACATTGGTTCAGGAGGAAATTCAAAGAAGCCACATATATGTAATCCAACAATATATTTAGCCAAGCTAGCGTAGTGATACGCAACATTTGGAAACGGTCAACTCCCACTAAACCGGTGAAGCAAAAAAAAAAGCGGAGATAAGTGAAAGTACTCGAATAACACATTACTAGTAATCTTTCGAAGGTATCAGTCAAGTCATCACCCAAAGACGAATGTAAATACTAACAATCGAAACACCGTGAAGTAACTTAGTTTGGAGCCTTTCAATTTCCATTTTCATTTTGTGTTCAATTTTTTATTTTAATTTGTATTTTGTTTCACTGTCATTTTATTTGAGGTTTATTTGCTAAATATATTTTCAGTTTTTTCAAGGCGTTCAAATCATTTTATATAATATCAGCCAATGAAAGTCCGAACTAATCTGTTTGAAAATCTGTTTTTTTTTTGTTAACCCTGAGTCGAGCTGAGGACCAACAAGGCCTTACCTTTCAACGTGTGATTCCTATAACGGGTTGGGCGATAACAAGTGAAAATAGATCGTTCAGCCTGGGGCTTGAACCAGCGATCAACACGGCGGTCGTTTTTAGTGAGTGAACTAAACAAAACATGGAACAAATATTAATGACAGTTCGATACCTAATTTTGTCCATTTTTATAAAACACTCTTACCGACCCATTCATACGAGTGTTATATAACAACTGCGAATCTAAAATAGCTGAAACTTTGGTGAGTAACTGTTAACGGAGCAACAACAAAATTCACTATCTTTATTCAACGAGTGCTGCTATCTGCATGTTGAGATCGAAAACTTTTAGATCACCCTCATATTATTCGAAATATTCAATTCCTAAGAATTGTCACCCAACCAGCAAAATTGTTTTATAATTTCATGGTGCTTTTATTTTGTTGGTATTTTTAATTACTTCCAAAATCCTAATTGATTATATTAGACGAGCCGAAAATATAAAACAGTTGTAAGCAATTAAAGTGTTGTATAAAACTGACAAAGAAACGTTTATATAATATAATAATGAATTATCACAGAAACTTTTCTACAACTAACTTATAAAACATTTTCTCCTATAAAATCAAATTGTTTTGTAGAAGTTTTACAGCATTTTTCTGTGAGGTTTTCATGCTCTTTATAAAACTATTTCAAGATTATTTTATATCTGCTTCCTGAAGCTTTATTAAAATTATTTTATTGGAATGATTTCAAACAAGTATAATTTCTCAAATTCAATTTGACTAGCGTCCCAATAACTGTTTGCCTAATAACGTCGTGTAATATTGGTCTCAGGAAAAAAATTGAGAAAATTGGTTTGTTTTAGACGAAGACCCACGTAACATAGTGTTTCAAATTTGTGTGTGGAGGATCATGTTTATATACACTCAAATCACTAGCTCAAAAGTACTTCGAAATTCAGCCTTTATAATTGATGGAAGAAGCCTCTTAGCCAAAACATCCCGACAGATAATATTTATCCAAATGATACGTGAGAAATCGAGTGTTCATTTTTATAGAAATCTATAGGTTTGAAAGGAGTCCGATTCTGCCGCAATACCATCACTTCTAGAACTAAGTGTTTCTTATTAGTTTTATAGGGGTAACATAGAAGCTAAAATCTTGCTACTGATACCAAATTATTTTATAGAACGACGCCATTTTAAAATGATAGCGATTCAGAATACTGACATTAGATGAGTTGAAAATATGAAACACTGCACATATAGTAATATTTGCAGATGAAAAGTATATAAATATTATATTATTCAGAACAAACTGTGTTGATTTGCAACTAGAAAATTAATACGTCAACAGAGTGAATTTTTGTATAATTAATATTTTTTTCCAAAATTTTAAAAAAGGGAGTGGCGCGCTCAAATTATACTAATGATAGGCTATATATTTGTCATATTTTCATTCGCAGCTGAAATATCAATCTTTGAAGCACAAACAATGTCTTCACCGGTTTTATAGGTACAAATGTGAAGTTATTAAAATGTCCCCAATTTGTTACTCTTCAGTTGGTGACATATCTATTACATTTTCCTAGTGTCCAAATCAAAATTACTTCTTGCGCCTACATTATATTTTATGACGCTCACTAATTACTAAAAAAACTTTTACAAACTCGTATTTCAATTATTTTATAAGATTCTTCACGAAACTATTTTTCAAGAGTGTTAGAAAACTGTCGAAATGTTTCGTGGTGTTTACAAAGGGCGTTAAAAAATATTATCAAAGACTATAATGTTTCATAAAACGGTGCCAATTTTCTATTTATAGCTGTTTAATTAACACATTGAAAATAATTCTGGGAAAAATAGTTTTATAATTTGTTTCTCAAAAACGTTTTCACAACCATTATAAAATATAAAATTGCTAGTTAGGCAGTCACTCCAATGACGAATCTGAAAAAGAGATTGAGTGTATGAACCGCTACTGGCAAGTCTGACAACGTAAAATACGTTACGTCATATTGATGCACTGAACGTCGAACGGGTTTTATGAATCAAACTCGAAATAACGCGAATGCGAATGGAGGCCCTACAAGACAATTCAAAAACAGGATTAATTAGTTCGGAAGCGAAAGTAGCGAAAGTGAAGTCTGTGCAATGAATATAAAATGTGATTTAAGTAAGAGTGGTTTTGAGAAATTCAAGGTATTGAAAAGCATACCACCTATTTCTTTCCATTATTAGGAACCCATGCATGGTCATTATATTGATTACAACAATTTTTCGTAACCGTATATTCAACTGTACTCAGCACCATCAATTCTTTTTTTATAGTAAGACTCTGAAGCTTCGATCTTAGTCAGATCTAGAAAGCCGAAAATTTTTCAACTCAATTTTGTAGAAAACCATTGGCAAGGAATTATCACATAATGAATGAGTCGAAAATAAATAGACAACAGTGTTGCTTTATTAAATATTTGATCAGAGATTTTTATAAGAATATAACGGGTAATATTACAGATTGTTACAAGGAAAGTGTTCCATTTGCCTTCGTTCTGAAAGTAAGTAGATTGTGTTGATTTGATTTGGTTGCGCCCCATTTTAAAAATTTGCTTCAACAATATGTGGACTCAATATTTCAGTAAATTTTGTTCATTAATACAAATCAAAAGTTCAAATTGGAAAGAGGTATATTTCCAGGCAGAATTAATTATTGGAAAGAAAGGTTAGGACTTCTCCTTATAAAATTGTTTTTTGTATAATTTAGTGTTCATATAAAATTTGTTGTTTCTAAGGTATTTTTTCTGTGTAATTCAATGCTTATGTATGGAAATAGTTGTTTTCGAAGAGTTTTTTCCAGTTTGTGTCGGAAAGCCACATCTTTGCCTAATCTATTCATCTTTCTTTGCATAGAATTAATTCTTGAACTTGTTTGCCTTCTTCCTTTCTATGGAGGATTCTTACATTTTTTTGTATAAGAGTCAAGAAGTAGAAAGCCCAAACCTTTCCCGAAAATCAGTAGAATACTGCATTCTCATTGTCAATTTTTGTATTCAACTTTATTGCTTTCACTATCAAATAAATGCACATTCAGGGATTTTAGTTTGGATTAGTTGAACAAACCTTCTTCAAAATTGCTTTTTCTGGTACAGATCAATTTTATCAGTTATCAATAGCTCCGTTACGATGGAACCCGCTTTGAAAAAAATCTTTTTTTTAGCCTACTTTATCTACAAACGATACTAATGAATGTAGTAATGTCAATTTTTTTGTAGTCTCATCGGTTATTGAGAAAGCACTATTGATATTATTTTAACTACAAAGGACGAGTAATTATATGTCAAGAAGTTCTGAAATAGGTTCTAAATGAATTGTAGTTCATTGTAGTAACAAAAATATTAATATATTTTATATTCTCTTGCACTGTAACAAAAAGGCTACTATAACAAGATTACAAACCATAAAATAACAATTGTCCTCAAACTACAAACGATGAAGTTGATTGTAGCTGAAATTGGATGTTTGTAATTACCATTGAACACATCAAAAATGAATGAAATAAAATCGAGTATTTTTCTAGTGCATCTGTTGTGCATCAAGAACAAAATTTTAACTACAAACAATGCTGATGATTGTAGTAGAGTTCATTTTTTTGGAGTCTCATCAGTTACTGTTAATTAGACAATGAAGGAACAGATTGATAACTGCTCCGTCACACTGGAACCCGCTTTGAATAAAATCTGATTTTGTTTAACCTACTTCACCTACAAACGATACTATCAAATGTAGTAGTTTTAATTTTTTTGTAGTCCTATCGGTTACTGAGAAAGCACTATTGATATTATTCAAACTACGAAATACAAATAATTATGCGCTAAAAATTTTTGAAATAGGTTTTGAATTGATTGTAGTTTATTGTAGTAACAACACAATATTAATTTATTTTATATATTTTTGGAGTATAGCAAAAAAGCTACGATAACAAGACTTCAAATCATAAAATGACAATTGTCCTCAGATTACCAACGATGAAGTTGGTTGTACTTCAACATTTCATACAATTATTAGTAGTTTTCAAAGGAGTGCTATTATATCAGTTAGTCTTCTCATTGCAGCATTTTATTGATACTTTGAAAGACTATAAAATAAATTGATATTGATATTGATAAAATAAATTGATAAATTGATAATTCGAAACTTTCATGTGCATTGCTAGTCGTATGTCATAGTTTGAATAGTATCAATAGTGCTTTCTCAGTAACTGAAGAGACTACAAGAAAATTAATATTCGATTTTATTTCATTCATTTTTGATGTGTTTAATGGTAACTACAAATAACTAATTTCAGCTACAATCAACTTCATCGTTTGTAGTTTGAGGAAAATTATTATTTTATGATTTGTAGTCTTGTAATAGTAGCTTTCTTGCTATAGTTCAAAAGAATATGAAATATATTAATATTTTGTTTTCACTACAATAAACTACAATCCTATTTCAGAACTTTTTGGCATATTATTACTTGTCCTTCGTACTTAGAATAATGTCAATAGTGCTTTCTCAGTAACCAATAAGACTCCAAAGAAATCAACATTACTATATTTATTAGTATCGTTTGTAGGTGAAGTAGGCTAAAAAAATTAGATTTTTTTCAAAGCGAGTTCCAGCGTGACGGAGCTGTTATCAATCGGTTCCTTCATTGTCTAATTAGAAGTGAACGTTTGCTGTTTTATACAATGTTCTGATAAATACACTGTTTTCAAAAGCTTTTGAATTATGTATATACTGACCTAACTGCTCGTACTGAAGTTACTTGATGAAAATCGTCACACTCTGAATTTAATATTAACTTTTCAATAGTTCGAAATCCGTTGAATAATATGATACTCATTGATCTGAAGTCCCTGAAAGAATGTTTGAAAACCTATAAAGATCAGCTGAAAAATAACAATTATATTGAGCAAAAAAAACTGAAATTATAAAAGCAACCATAGAAAAATTGAACTATTAACAAGAGATGAAAATTAAAAATTAATCAACAGAAATGAAAATCTAAGATTTCAAGCAAAGTTACTTCACGACATTCCGCCTGTTAGTATCAAGTGAAACACGATCAACTGCCGCCAGCTCCCGCTACAACCGATGAAGTAGAGAGGGGTAAGAGGGGGTAGGTGAAAGCACTCGAAAGACCTATAAATAGTGAGAACTCGGAAGAATAACTCCAGTCAGAACAACAGACCTCCCCCGCGAGTCGCCGTAAGGCGACTCCGGTAAGTATACCACTAAACAGATTCTCTTACAGCAAGTTCACCGCAGAACAACTCGACCGCGATTCTAGTATTCTTATTAAGAAACGCCCGACATTAAAATCAAAGCCGCCGGTTAGTTTTTGGGGGCCCCCATGCTTAAATTCAGTTAGGAATAGCGAGATAAATTAATAATTCGATAAGAAGGTAAAAGCACCTAAAGGCTGACTTTCTACAAAAATGAGGATAGATGTCAATCTTGCTGAAGTGCCCAGCAGCAAGTTGAGGACCGCTCGGAGAGCGGGGGTGGAAGGAGTAGGGTAGTAGGTTCTCCTCGCTAACAAATGAGGGAGGAAGCTCCTACTTCAGGGCACTCAACCCGGGGGGGCATGGGGGGGATAGCGAAAGAACTGGGTGTCAGCTCCCATGCAGTACCGGTAGCCGGTACTGGCCAACAGAAGACGTATGACCCTACTTCGTGACCACCCTCGTTCGTAAGTTTCACAAATAATAGAAAATTGAACAAATCGAGCGTCGTAGTTCTGCCTCACCCACCATACCCCCAGACCTCTTACTAATTGACCACTTTTAAATTATGTATTTCAGTACCTACCATATAGACAGAAAGTAATCAGTCACACTGTCAAACATCTGGCCAATCGTGTATCCCAATAGTAAAATGAATATTCTGCACCAGCCACCTCCTGCTCTGAAGTAGCTTTCATAAACATGCCAAGTTACTTTTCCACTAGCTTTTTTTTCTTTCTGGAGGACCATTGGTGACTTTTCATCGTCAACTTCATCTTCTTTCTCAAGTCTTGATTCTGTAGGAATCTCCTCATTCTCCTCTACTTCTTTCAGTTCTTCGAGAAGTTTCGTGAAGTCGCAATCAGAAATTTTCAACTCGTCAAAGGTACCTGAGGAATGAACTCGGCCATCTCTTAATAAGTATATGTAGTCTGCATTCTTTAGGTATTGTAGCTGGTGTGTTACCAGGATGACGCATTTGGTTTTCAAGTAACCAGAAATGCATTCATCAAAAAGTTCTTTGCCAACTTGAGCGTCCACAGCTGACAAGGGATCATCCAATAGGTAAATGTCCGCTTCTTTGTATACTGCTCTTGCTAGATTTATTCTAGCTCTCTGTCCCCCGCTAAGAGTAACACCTCGTTCACCTACAAGGGTTCTGTCACCATGAGTGAATCGAGCTAAGTCGCTTTGTAAAGCGCAGACCCTTATAACCTCATCGTATTTCTTGGGATCATAGTCTTGCCCGAACAAGATATTTTGCCTGACGCTAGCTCCAAATACCCATGGTTCTTGTGAGGCATAGGATATAGTTCCTTTAACTTCTACGGAACCTTCAGAAGGAGTTAGCTCTTTCAGAATAACGTTTAGCAAAGTCGTTTTACCGCTTCCCACCGGACCTACAATAGCTACTAGTTGATTGCTGGCCACGTGGAAGTTGACTCCTTGCAAAATTTTCTCAGGTAACTTTCTCACCCACATAACCGACATGTTTTCTATGCATATTCCGATGTCTTCTCCCTTGAAGTTTGCGAACGGTTTTTCATCGTTTGCGTATAAATTTTGATCAGTTACATCGGTTTCCATCAATTCTTCGTATAATAAAAATTGCTGTATTCTCTTCACAGAAACTTTTGCTTCAGCAAAAAAGGTGAGACCTTGTGTGAAGTAGGCCAACAACGACGACCTGAGTACTCCATAAAATACAAGCACCGTGTAGGTATACTTAGCAGTAAGTGTGTTTCCTGTTAAGACATATGTTAAAATGCTGATGAATACGGCAATTTTCAAGGAGACGATGGAGTAGCAATTCGTGAACGCTCTGATTGTAAATGTTTGTCTGATTTGGTGTAGTTCTTGCCTGAAACGATAGAAAAATTATAAATTACAGAGCTTGCTGGATCAAAATGAATGAGGATCAGTTAATGAGAATTGTTATTGATGGTGTGAATGAAATAGTTTAGTCTAGTACAGTCAATCATTGCTGAGCCTTAAAAAAATAAATCCTCGCAGTCAATGCACTTACCATTGATGATATCTGCTAGAGAAGGCCCACAGAAGTGAACCTTGTGCGTGGGTGGAATAGTAAAATGTGGAAAGCATAACAATAATACAAAACCAGTGAAAATTGTAATGGTAATATAATGAATCGAATGAAATAATCTGGATGAATACAGAATGAAAATGACTACAGAGTAAAAAGAAAAAAAAAAAAAAAAGAAAAAAAAATGATTATAAGTGAAAAATTTTAAATGAATCGAAAAGTTAAAAAACATCTCAAATCAAGTTACTTCAGTGTTTAGATTATTACTGTCTTCAATCGTCTTCGGGTAATGATTGGAGAGATGACTATCCAAAAGTTATTCGGACGCTTTAACCTATTCTCTCTTTCATTGACCGTCGGACCGATTAACGCTTGATAACAAGTTTCAATAAGTTGAGTATGTCCACTCTACCTTAACTGATTGCCTCGTTGGACAACATATAGGCAGCTTATTTGAACTTTCCCTCAAACAGGTGTTTTACCCTGTGGATGATCTCAGCTTGAGATCACGTCATGTTAGATTGTTGAGTAATATTCTTGATTCGCTCGTTTCTCATTGCTGTGTCATTTGCCCTGCTTTTCACAGGGCAACCTGTGAAAGCAATTCTTGGAATAGCAATCCGCTTTTAGTGACCTGATTTTCGTGAAGCTGCTTCGGGTAGTGTCTCCGGATCTGCAGCATTTTCGACAATACGTAGAGAAGTTGGTTGTGAATGCTTCTCTTCTTTGTGAAGGTTTTGCAGTTTGTAGTCTGTTCCACCAATACTTTGGATTAATCATTCCGCTGAAGGTATTTTTTGATGATACCTTCCTTCTCGAAACCTTTTTGTGTATTACAAAGGCTGTAAGCAGGATCCACTAGAGTCTTGATTTTATTTGGTAGATTGATAGTGGCTGAACTCGTGATTCAGATACTGTCCCGTGTGACTGGGTTTTTGATACACAGATGTTTTCCACTCAGTTTCGGTCTCTTCACCAATACATCCAAGAATAAAAAGGTCATACGCAGTTGATGTGTTTCAAAAAGGTGTCTAGTTTTATGTTTCCATGGTTTCATACTATGAAGGTGTCGTCAACGTATCTCAACCAGGCTCGGGGCTTCTTTTGGGCTTTTTCAATGGCCATTGAATTGATTTCGTTTCAAATCTTCGTCCATATTTAATTTACCGTTGATTTTTTGCTTATTGTCGTTTCAATTCATTTTACTATATGGTCATTTTTTTCATTTTGTATCTTGACTACTCTATTCATTCCATTATATTTTTTTAGAGGTTCTATTTCATGATATGATTGATATTTCCGCTATCCTCTCCCTTTTTATTTTGTTTTTTTCATAGATTTCGAATCATAGGATAATCATATTACACAATGGGAATTATGGAATTCATCCTATATTTTTGAATAAAATCAGATAGTGTTCGACTGGGTTATTCATTATGAAAAACAACAACTGACCTTAGCAGAATCGAAAAAAAATAGATCTAATATTTCTCTACATTTCATGTGATATGTTAGAAAATATGACGTTTTCCATGTTTTTGGTCTGCACCGCCATTGCTCATCATTACTAAATCTTAATTATCATTTGACTAATGCTGCGCTTGTAACTCAATTTTGCATTGATCAATGAATATGGTGAAAAAAGTTCCTTTGATCCAGAAAAATACATATTACCAAATGTAATGGAAAAAACTGATAGAAAAATGGTTCTCTATTGGATTATTTGACATTTTTCATACTGTTGTCAACTTGCCGTGTTTTGTCTGTGCATGAGTAATGAATCAAAGAATGATTGCTTGGTATTATCAATCAATTTGATTAATTTACATATACATGCATAATCACACAAACTATAACTGAAAACTACATTGATCGCCATGGGCGTAACAACTCAATTCCATCACCTAATTTCTTTAAAGTGGAGATTTATTGAAATATCAGACAGGTAATCTATTTTTTCCTCTCAATCATGAATAGAAGTAATTTTCTAAAATGATATGCGAATAATCGGAGACCAACGCATTCTGCTTTTTAGCATTCAGATATGGGTAGATCGATATTATATGGGGTCCAAAACTCATATTCATTGCGCACTGCAGAATTCCATACTTATCGACGTATAGATATACATATACTGTCAAGGAAGTAGCTGTAATGGGAATTTCTGTATATATTGTTTTATAAAGGAGCTCAGTTAACTTTCAAGTTTATATCAACTTTGCGACTCGACCTACCTTCTTATAATTTCAACCAGTTTACTGAATTGCTTTTCCCATGTGTACATCTTGATTACTTGTATTCCAGAAACAATTTCGTTCATGAGTCGAACTCTTTCATCCGTTCGCGTTGCTGTTCGCAATCTGTATTTAGATACCAACTTTGCCAAGAACACTGAAATGGAAAAAAAAATTCAAACAAAAAATCAGGAGAAAAGAATATTCATTCTCTCCCAACTATACGGTAGATTATGGTGAATTTCTGTCGGAAAACAACTACTTCCCTGGCTGATAACACTTCATATATTGAATTATATCTGACAGATATTTATGAAAGGAACCTCACAGAGTAGCAGGACCATGCTGAAATCATACTATTAGATTACCTAAAGACCGGTTTCGGGATTTTACTACTTATCAGTGCAGAAAAGTGCAATGCAATGTAACGTCATCAACAGGTAATAACGTTTCGGCCAATAGCAAAGCATCAACAAGAAAAGCGGGCTATCTGTTTGAACATGAATACAACTTACGAACTAGAAATCACTAGTTATCGGTGAACCATCACGATAAAGGATAAACGTTAGGATACAGTTGCAAACCACGACGGCCTTCAAACCCGAATGAAGATCGTAACAATGGAAATCTCGGCCGCGAGAGCCTTAACCAATTTATCAGTTCTTCGTCAGTTAGCTCATTTTTATTTCGAAACTTCCGTAAAATTGAACTGAAATAAATACGGGTACAAAGCCGCTATTAAATAAATTCGGAATCCTCGAGAGCATTGACGTTAAAAAACGGAGAATTCCCGTCGTTTGAACACAGGGGTTTATTTGTATCCCGGTTGATTTTTACCGTAGGCAAAATTCATACCTTTCGGTGCAAGCGGGGTGAACTCTCTCTATAATTAGTGACAATAAAAAGCAATTCATTCAAAAGTTAAAAAATATTTCAGAAAATATACCCAAAAACTCATATCTGGGGTACAGTTGTGCCTCGTTCGGATTTATTAACGTTATTCCAGCAATCTCTTTTATGAAGGTCAAATTATGGAGAAATATTCTGTATTATAAATATAGTTAAAAAACTGAAAAAAAAGTTGAAAATATTTATTCTGAATAAGCCTGAAACAATAACGAACGAAAGAAGCGACGGCCGCCTGACATACAAAAATATGGCACAAAGCGCCCACGCTTTTTTTACAATAATACTAGTATTTTTCGTTCGTAATTGTTTAAAGCTTATTAAAAAAATATTTTTAACTTTTCAGTTCGACGTTCTTCAAAAGCGTTTTTCTTAGTTTTTTTAAACTATATTTATCTTTCACTTTTTAGTCCGATTTATTGTCAAAATTATTTTTTTTTAAGTTCTAGTCACTAGTATCATAAATCTTCAACAGACGGCTCACGAATGTAAAATTCCTCTCAAGCAACATAATAAAGTTTGAGGTCTCAAATTCTATAGTAATACTGAGATGCAGATGCAACAGAGGGCGGACAGTTGTAAAATTTGTTTGGAAGTAAAGAGAAAATTTGCAATAATAATTTTAAAAAAAAACAATTCAGTCTTGATGTTTTGATTTGAATTTTCATTCAAAATATTAATGGACTAAATATATTTTTTCAGTGAATAATTTCATTTTTCAAATCAATCTTTTGAATTGATATGTATGTCAAGCACCTTAATTTTATTTCTTCAATTTTTTTGAAATATTAGTGTAACTGAATTTTTTAAGTGTACAATTCACGATGAAGTTTCGATTATTGAAAACCATATTCTGGTTTGCTTTCAAATAATCGAATTATATTTTAAAATGTATCTTCCGTTTTGTTCAAAATTTTTTTCTGTACTGAATCAAGGGTTTTTGTAAATATTTAAATATTTCATCTGAAGTACAAAATTTCGCTTACATTTATAATTCTTGAAATATGTGTTTTATTTTGATTTTCATTTGAACAACCTATCAAGGAGGTTACGGCATCTGCCCGCGAATAGCTCAAGCAATAATTGATAGTTACGTACAGCGCCATCTGCCCGCGAACAGATCAAGCAATAATTGATAGTTACGTACAGTGCCATTTGCTCGCGAATAGATCAAGAAATATCAATGAGGTTTCGTACAGCGCCATCTGCCCACGAATAGATCAAGCAATAATATAATCATATCAATAGTAGTAATAATAGTAATATTTATTCACCATTTGCGATATATAGCGTATATATGGTAGGTCGAAAATAAATAATTAAATAAAAAAATAGGTTTTACAGTACATCACTTGATGAGATGAAAAAGTGTTTGCGGATTCACAGATATACAATAAAAAATAGTTCTTTGAAAATATGGCAATTTCACTTGCAGTAGTCATACATCATTATATATAATAAGACAAAATCACCAGCCAGAACACTGAAACTGAATCAAAAACAATCAGTAAAACATTACAGTGATGTCAATACAGATCTCGAGCTTGAGAGTTACAAACAAACATACAAACAAACAATCATACATACATACATACATACATACACGTGAAACTAATATAAAGCGTGTAATAAAAATACTATTATTCAATAAAATAGACAAACTCAATCAAGTTCACCCATATATTCAAAATACGCTAAAAATTCTGCTGTATTTTTACCCCAGTGTGAGAAAACAAGTTTCTACTCAAATGTATCACTACCACAAGCATTTCTCACGTACAAGTAGACTGAACTGCTTCTGTGATTTTTCTCTTGTATCTTGTATATGGTTTGGTATAGTTATTCTCAAACTGAAACAATTGTTCATGCAGTTGCAGTTTCGTAAGAATATATCATCTTTCCTACTAAACACTTCCCTGAAGGATACTCGTTAGGACAACAAGAGAATCGATCCGAATTCTTGGGGTTTTTGTTGAAAACTCTTCATGAGCAAAAAAATAGCAGAATCGATGCCTCGAACCACTCTAGATTGAATGATTCCGTACAGTGTTGTTGTATCTAGTGTTGTGTTTGTAGATCTAATGCTGGAAAAATCCCCACTTGTTTACTTTGTGTTAAATTTTCAAGAGGTAGCAAAAACGTATGTGATTTTCTGGAACTTGCGTTTTATAATATGATTGAACCAGTCCGTGCAAAGTTTATTGTTGAATCATTTGAAAATGGAAATTTCAACGGGTGATATGATCAACTGTATTGTCAAACATGCGCCAAACTAACTGACTATTATAAGAAAACAAGTATAGCTCAGGCACCAGTCAATCTAATAATAATATTCATTATCTTCAAACATAACTGAACCACTGACGGAATCACCAAACTCTTACGAAGGTTCGAAAAAGATCAATACTTGATTTCATGAAAGAGAGGACTTTGGTATATCAACATCTTCATATAATGTGGAGCTGCAGGTTTTCCCGGGTTTTCCTGCTACTGCAAAAGCAAATGCGCCACCGGAATTGATGAAGTCCTTCCGGAGCATCGATTAATTTTTGCTGTTTCATAATTTCATGATTTGTAACACTACCTTCGTTATTTACTCATACAAATAAACATCATCATTTCCATTACTTTTGAAAAAAATTGATGGGGATGAAGAAATTCTCTTCAGAGGTTCGTCAAATTTAATGAATATGCTTTCGAAGAGGAAGTTTCCACTATACTTTCAGAGAATGTATGTTCAGATAGTAAAACAGAAATAGAAAAAGCTCTAACTCACTTTGTAGCGGAATAAACCCCACCAGGTATGCATTTCCAACAATTCCACTTGGTCCGACGTAAATAAACAGAAAGCACGCTTCTACAAGCATCAAAAATGGAGTACACCACAAATAATGAAAGTATTGAGCTACAGTATCAAATCTCCCAACGTCATTAGTCAACAAGTTGACCATCTGCCCTATGGTCGTTTCGGCAAGGGCAGACTTGCTCAACCTCAGTGATTTTCTGTAGATGAGAGAGCAAACTGCTATACGAACTTTCATTCCTAAAAATATGATACTCATTTGATAGTTGTGAGTGCTTGCCGCTCTGAGAAGTGCTATTAAGGCTACAAAGGCTACATAGGTGAAAATCTTTCCGTTATCTTCTCCTGGGTTCTTATCTTGTAATAGGGAAAGCATGTGGAAGAGGAGTATGGGTTGTGTTACTCTGCAATGAAACAATCTCCTTTAAATATTTTGTTGAATCACCTTTCATTATGAAATTAGTCAAAATCTCTCAAAACGAAGTCAGATGGAAAGAAAATCACACCAACACAAGAAATGGTTTGAAAATTTATTGATGAATTTCTGTGCTTTCAGTTTCAGCAATTATTTTGAGGATACATTACAAAAACAATAGTAATAATGTTGTTCCAGAAATCAGAATAGAAATCAATAAGAATGTCGACACGATTGACCATAGAACATTTGCAGAATGAATAAAAAGCAAATTTGTTCATGAAGATAATCATCACTTGATTTTTCAAAAAATCAATGTAACCAAAAAATTATTTGTTATTTCGGTTTTTCTCTGTTCATATAAATCAATCATGATTACATTTCATATTATTATTTCAGTATCACATATTTGGAAATCTATTTAACACACATTCCCCACACTGAAACAGAAACGATGCTCACTTCGATGACCAAGTTATCATCAACAGGAAATTACTACTTTTATCCTGATGTAGAAAACAAAAAACTCCCCTGGCTAACACCACTAGGGGGGTTGGATTATATCCGACAGGCGTCAATGCAGGAATTTTCACAGAAAATTTCCTGCATATGCAATTAATTGGCAATACAACTGAAAGAATCGACCTTCAATTTTGGAACGGGCACTTCTTTGCATGATCTACACATTCATGTATGGATATACTTCCTTCCTTTCTTTGGAAGATTCCCTCATCCTTCTTTATTTTGTATCAAGATGGAGTAGTAGAAAGCCAAAAACTTTCTTTCCCAAAAATTAATCACCCCTAAAAAATATAACCCCTTCAATTCAAATATTGATATCTCATTTGAAAAAATTAGGTTTTCCACACCATCGAATTCTACGTAAGAAAGTACTAACATAATGTTTTTGAAGAAACAAGAAATTTTTGAAAGTTGAAAAGTTACAACAACTGCAATAGGCGTTTTTTACCATCAACTTTGTCATAAAATATGATCTTCAGACACAGTCATTAATTTTCATCTATCTAGTTTGAAAACAGCAGTATCTATTCAAAAGTATCCCATTTGGCCCACTCTATACACTAGTAACAATTCATTAAATCAGTTTCTTCTCAAACGTGAAATACTGCAAAGGTGAGTTTCAAAAAGGTACTAAATGGAAAGTAGCGATTTTACTAACTTGACACTCTCAGCAAATATGTGGTATAAGGCGAATATGGCCAATTCACCTCCAAAAACTCTGAACAGCGCTCTTGCCAAGGAGGGATTTTCTTTGTTCAGTTCCTCCTTCCATGCAATTTCCAATTTACTACCAAGCAAGGCTGATTCTTGCGACTTCTCAGTTTCATATATATCGTCTTCTTCTATTTCTTTTTTCAAGCCCTTCCACAGGAATGACGGTAGCCAACTGCAAAAGACCATTATAAAAATACGATCGTTATGAAAAAGAAATAATTAGAAAGCTTTCCTGGAAGTCGTTTCTGACCGAAACCAGAGTAGAACAGTTTTGGTTAACTTCTACGATGAAAATATTCTCATAAATGGTTTTTCATTCCAGTGGCTCCTTTTCTATGAAAAATTGTTGGAATAATCTTTGTAGAACTTCTTGTTACCAAAAACAACTTTTGTAACAATTTTCGAAATTTGGTGTTTTCTGAAGGAAAAATGTACCAGTTGCTTTCAACAAAATTAGTACAAGTCATTGATGCTCTGCAGATCTGATTTTTCAACAAAAAAAAGTTCTTGGGAAAAATCCAAAACTCACAAGAAAAAATGTCATCCATGTGTATGACATTTTGTCGACCTTATCTTTGGCATTGAAAAGGAAATGAGATAACCTGGCATGTGGTCTGAATACTAATTCCACATTGTTTTTTCTGAAGAAACCCGCGATTATTTCTGTTCTTTTTCCAAAATATGTTGGCGTTACCCTTTTCTTGATTTCTGGTTATTTGACCTGAGGGTATATTAATCTGTAAGTGATTTTCTGGATTTGTTTCCTGACCAACTTCTGGATAGTATCTGCGTTGAAACCATTATTATGACCTATCTGTGTAATTGTATCAATTTCCCAAGCTAGATTGTCTGCAGACAAAGGCAGTGAGAATGCTCTGTGCAATATTGAATTGTAGGCTGCTAATTTATAACTGTCTGGATGGAAATAATCGATTGGGATGGTGATGTCTGTATAGCTAGGTTTTCTGAAAACATTGAACTCGAATTTATTCTGATTTTGTATAATGGCCAAGTCTAAAAAATTTATCTGTTTCTCTATCTATGTTTCGAATGTGAACTGAATGTTGCTATTGAGATTGTTCATGAATGTCATAAATTGGTTCAGCTGTCGTGTAGTACCTCTGAAACAGGCGAGAATATCGTCTACATATCTGTAATGAAAATTAAAATGTTTTTTACCCAGGTCGGAGTTTACTATAGTGGTCTCCAAGTGGTTCATAAATATGTCGGCTAAGAGTGGACTGAGGGGTGAGCCCATTGGTAAACCTGAATTTTGTTTATGGAATTTGTTGTTGAATTGTAGGTAGCTCTGATTCAGGCACACATCGAAAGCTGTTGAAACTTCAAAGGAAGTGATATGGTCTACTTTGGCTTGATCTAATATGTGTAAAACGAGGGGCTTACACTCGTTGTACGGTATGTTGGAGAACATAGTCTTTACATCGAATGAAACTAATATTGAAATATATGACGTGCTTTGTTCGCTTATATTTTCTATTTAAGTCAGTGAATTTTTAATGCTGTCAGGTGGGACGAAATTGGTAATATTTTTGAACAGCTTGTTTAGACGTATTTCTAGTTCTCTTACCGAACTATTCATATATGAAATTACGGGTCTTATGCGATTATCCTCTTTATGCGTTTTCATCAGGCCATACAGTTTAGGGCAAGAGAGATTCATGTTGGTGATTCTCCTATTCTCTGATTCCTTGAAAATAATTTTAGTATCTGAGAGGAAATTTTTCAGTTCATTTTGACTATTTTTCGTTCGGTCTTTCTTGATGACTGTAAGGTTTTCATCTCGAATGACTGACTCAAAGGGCTTACCCCTTAGTCCACTCTTAGCAGATATATTTATGAACAACTTGGAGACCATTATAGTAAACTCCGACCTGGGTAAAAACATATTTTTTGTTGGTACAGATATGTAGATGATATTTTTGCCTGTTTCAGAGGTACTACACTACAGCTGAAACGATTTATGACATTCATGAATAATCTCAACAGCAACAATCAGTTCGCATGCGAAACAGACATAGAGAAACAGATAAATATTTCAGATCTGGACATTATACACAGTCAGAATAAATTCGTGTTCAATGTTTTCAGAAAACCTAGCTATACAGATATTACCATCCCAAGCGATTCTTTCCATCCAGACAGTCATAAATTAGCAGCCTACAATTCAATATTGCACAGAGCATTCTCACTTCCTTTGTCTGCAGACAATCTAGCTAGAGAAATTGATACATTTACACAGATAGGTCATAATAATGGTTTCAATGCAGATACTATCCAGAAGTTAGTCAGGAAACAAAGTCGGACATTCACTTACAGATTATTATATCCTCAGGTCAAATATTTCCTTTTCAATGGCAAAGATAAGATCGACAAGTAGGAAAAAATCTGAAGTTTATAAGCTTAAGTGTCCGGAGTGTAATAGTGTTTATGTGGGACAATGCGAACGAAATTTCCGAAAACGGTGTGCTGAACATGAAAGGTCCTTCAGACTAGAAAAAAATTATTCGACGAGGAATATGCATTCCTTGGAATGCAACCACGAGTTTCCTAATCTGAACGATACGGAAATTCTGAACTATGCAAGGAAGGGTTGCAAACTCAATTATTCAGAATCCTTGGAAGTTCATAAGCATAAACATTGTGGGTGCAACCTGTTAAATTATCAAACCGATTCAATTTACTCTCCGGTTTTTAAATTGGCACATCCGCATTGTGAACTATAAATTCAGGTACTCAGTCAAGTACCTGGATGGTATATATTGGCGAATGTAATGAATCATTGTAAGTTTATTTTATTAGTTTGAGAATGTCCATATAGGACGAAACTGAACTAACGTTAGTTACAAATAAAAGTGGTAAAAACATAGAAATTTTCATTTCTCTTTCCATTATGATCTCCTACCATGTAATAACTGCTACATCCATCAATTCATTACCTGGTTAATTCTTTAGACTGTTTCGGCAGCGCTTTGTTTCAATTTGAATCAGAATGAAAAAATAATTGGATAAAATTTGGAAAAAATCAACAGCATCAATGTCTAGAGTACAATATTTTCTATCAATCACTATGTATGAGATGGTGTGTATGAAAGAGCCAGTTTTAAAAAAACATCAAAAAAAGTTAACGTCAGGTGATGGTTATTGAATGAAATTGCTTTTTGTAAATAATTAGTTCATAACTATTCAATATCTTGTTTTGAAAGGCCCGTAAACTGCAATATCCAGACGTCGAAGTCTATTGCTACAATGAGGTGGAAATATCAGCAGAAGTAACTTCTGCAATTTGTTTTGACCCTTTTTCGGCGATGATTTTAGGAGGAGCTGAAACAATGCTGCATCCTAAAGATGGCTCTTTCAAAGCCTCCACAAGTACATCTTTCAAAACATTTTGTCATTTAAGTTTTAACCTCAAAATAAAGCGAATTCGCGTAAACATTATGACATCGATATTATCTAAAAATAATGCTAACAATACAGCATATCAATTTTACCAACCTGTTCTGCACTTTTCTTTGTAAAACAAATTGAGTGAACGCAAAAAAATTACTTTTTGGTACTAAAATCTTTGATGTGGCCTATCGCTATTCGTTTTCGCAGAATTTTTAAATGTTTGTTGATGACAGTGTTAGGTACCATACAATCATTAAAATCAGATTGAGGTGAGATTTTGGTGAGTGGTAAAAAATCACATCGGCTCTTTCATACATACTCTTCCCTAATACAACAAAATAGAATTATCATTTATTTACATATGGAGCTACAAAAGTACATAAAATTTAAACGGACAAAACTTTTGTAACAACCTGTTTCATGATTGGAATACAAACTGAATACGATGAAGTAATTCAAGAGTTATTCATTTTCATAAATTTATTAGCTGTCGTGTCGAATGGCTTTTTCTTCCTTTCTTTCCCTTTCTCCTTTCTTTAGAAGTTTGAGATAGATAAGTAGAAAGCCAAGAAGTTTTTTTTTCTAATCACATGAATCATTTATTTTCATTACATCAGTGTAGCTCAATTAATATATGCTTGATGATACTTGCAAGAAAAAGAGCCTGGACAAGAAAGATCCCTGATACATGGGATGTGATTTTTTTCCCTGGACACTCGAATATTTCACCCCTTCCATCTTGTTTGCCACTCAGGTGGTCCTGAAATAAGAACATGTAAGATGTTGATCGAATATCGACATACAGGGTGTTTATTAAACATTAAAGGACTATTCCTTGGACTATTTTCTAAGGATATTTTGTCCGTTGATGATTTTTAAATGGGGCCGTGTTTCGAAGCCGAAATGAAAGTATACTACACTGGATCTACCTAGTAATAAAAATTATATCAATTCCGTTGGTACCTATCGACAAAATTCCGGCTGCAGACATTCAATTTGAATAGTGTGTCTTGTAAGTGATCGTGGTGTTTTTGAAAGAGTTCGGAAGTCGATAAGAACAAGATTGGATTGTTGCATCCGAGCGGAGACTAGTCATTTTCAAAAGTTCTTGTGGATCAAGAAACATTACATGTAATTTATGGTAATAAACTGTCATCATCGAAACTATTTTTCGCTTCGTACCTTCGGAACAAAGCGCCTCATCAAAAATTATCAGAAGAAATAATATCCTTAGAATAGGGCAATTTTGCCACATGTTTATTGAACACCTTGTATATCAGTATCATGGAATATTTTTTGATGAATATTCTGATATCCTAATGCACTAATACTCTTGGGAATATCTGCACAAGATATAGATTTTTATTAAGTTTTTAGCCAGTTTGTCTCTAATTGTTGAGATGAATGCAATAAATTTGTTTCTTTTGACATCAACATTTGACGACTTGAATACAACCAGTAGAGAATCATTTCGATGTATATTTCTGCCTGATTGTTTACTTATTTCAACGATTTTCACACAAAAATGATAGCTGTGTCATCAGCAAATGAAGTTATTTCACCATTGAAATTGAATATTTCGAGGATATCAATCAAGTATATTGAAAATAAGATGGGTCACAATACAATTCCTTGGGGCACGCTGCAGGAAACTAGTTGGGGGGTTGAGTACTTCGACAATTCTTCAAATGGTCCTCAAAAATGTCCAAAGCAATGCCTTGAAAATTAACAATTGTATTGAGCAACAAAACTGAAATTACAATGATATAAAATGCAAGCAACAATAAAAAAATCAAACAATTGAACTATTAACACGAGATTCAACAAGAGATGAAAATTGAAAATTATTAACAAGAAATGAAAATAAAAATCAAAAGACTCCTAGCCAAGTTACTTAACGACGTTTCGATTGTAAGGATCCACAATCGTCTTCGAGTGATGACTGGAGTTATTCCCCCCATGCCCCCCCCGGGTTGAGTGCCCTGAAGTAGAAGCTTCCCCCCTCAGTTGTTAGCGAGGAGAACCTACTACCCCACTCCTTCCACCCCCGCTCTCCGAGCGGTCCTCAACTTGCTGCTGGGCACTTCAGCAAGATTGACATCTATCCTCATTTTGGTAGAAAGTCAGCCTTTAGGTGCTTTTACCTTCTTATCGAATTATTAATTTATCTCGCTATTCCTAACTGAATTTAAGCATGGGGGCCCCCAAAAACTAACCGGCGGCTTTGATTTTAATGTCGGGCGTTTCTTAATAAGAATACTAGAATCGCGGTCGAGTTGTTCTGCGGTGAACTTGCTGTAAGAGAATCTGTTTAGTGGTATACTTACCGGAGTCGCCTTACGGCGACTCGCGGGGGAGGTCTGTTGTTCTGACTGGAGTTATTCTTCCGAGTTCTCACTATTTATAGGTCTTTCGAGTGCTTTCACCTACCCCCTCTTACCCCTCTCTACTTCATCGGTTGTAGCGGGAGCTGGCGGCAGTTGATCGTGTTTCACTTGATACTAACAGGCGGAATGTCGTGAAGTAACTTTGCTTGAAATCTTAGATTTTCATTTCTGTTGATTAATTTTTAATTTTCATCTCTTGTTAATAGTTCAATTTTTCTATGGTTGCTTTTATAATTTCAGTTTTTTTTGCTCAATATAATTGTTATTTTTCAGCTGATCTTTATAGGTTTTCAAACATTCTTTCAGGGACTTCAGATCAATGAGTATCATATTATTCAACGGATTTCGAACTATTGAAAAGTTAATATTAAATTCAGAGTGTGACGATTTTCATCAAGTAACTTCAGTACGAGCAGTTAGGTCAGTATATACATAATTCAAAAGCTTTTGAAAACAGTGTATTTATCAGAACATTGTATAAAACAGCAAACGTTCACTTCTAATTAGACAATGAAGGAACCGATTGATAACAGCTCCGTCACGCTGGAACTCGCTTTGAAAAAAATCTAATTTTTTTAGCCTACTTCACCTACAAACGATACTAATAAATATAGTAATGTTGATTTCTTTGGAGTCTTATTGGTTACTGAGAAAGCACTATTGACATTATTCTAAGTACGAAGGACAAGTAATAATATGCCAAAAAGTTCTGAAATAGGATTGTAGTTTATTGTAGTGAAAACAAAATATTAATATATTTCATATTCTTTTGAACTATAGCAAGAAAGCTACTATTACAAGACTACAAATCATAAAATAATAATTTTCCTCAAACTACAAACGATGAAGTTGATTGTAGCTGAAATTAGTTATTTGTAGTTACCATTAAACACATCAAAAATGAATGAAATAAAATCGAATATTAATTTTCTTGTAGTCTCTTCAGTTACTGAGAAAGCACTATTGATACTATTCAAACTATGACATACGACTAGCAATGCACATGAAAGTTTCGAATTATCAATTTATCAATTTATTTTATCAATATCAATATCAATTTATTTTATAGTCTTTCAAAGTATCAATAAAATGCTGCAATGAGAAGACTAACTGATATAATAGCACTCCTTTGAAAACTACTAATAATTGTATGAAATGTTGAAGTACAACCAACTTCATCGTTGGTAATCTGAGGACAATTGTCATTTTATGATTTGAAGTCTTGTTATCGTAGCTTTTTTGCTATACTCCAAAAATATATAAAATAAATTAATATTGTGTTGTTACTACAATAAACTACAATCAATTCAAAACCTATTTCAAAAATTTTTAGCGCATAATTATTTGTATTTCGTAGTTTGAATAATATCAATAGTGCTTTCTCAGTAACCGATAGGACTACAAAAAAATTAAAACTACTACATTTGATAGTATCGTTTGTAGGTGAAGTAGGTTAAACAAAATCAGATTTTATTCAAAGCGGGTTCCAGTGTGACGGAGCAGTTATCAATCTGTTCCTTCATTGTCTAATTAACAGTAACTGATGAGACTCCAAAAAAATGAACTCTACTACAATCATCAGCATTGTTTGTAGTTAAAATTTTGTTCTTGATGCACAACAGATGCACTAGAAAAATACTCGATTTTATTTCATTCATTTTTGATGTGTTCAATGGTAATTACAAACATCCAATTTCAGCTACAATCAACTTCATCGTTTGTAGTTTGAGGACAATTGTTATTTTATGGTTTGTAATCTTGTTATAGTAGCCTTTTTGTTACAGTGCAAGAGAATATAAAATATATTAATATTTTTGTTACTACAATGAACTACAATTCATTTAGAACCTATTTCAGAACTTCTTGACATATAATTACTCGTCCTTTGTAGTTAAAATAATATCAATAGTGCTTTCTCAATAACCGATGAGACTACAAAAAAATTGACATTACTACATTCATTAGTATCGTTTGTAGATAAAGTAGGCTAAAAAAAAGATTTTTTTCAAAGCGGGTTCCATCGTAACGGAGCTATTGATAACTGATAAAATTGATCTGTACCAGAAAAAGCAATTTTGAAGAAGGTTTGTTCAACTAATCCAAACTAAAATCCCTGAATGTGCATTTATTTGATAGTGAAAGCAATAAAGTTGAATACAAAAATTGACAATGAGAATGCAGTATTCTACTGATTTTCGGGAAAGGTTTGGGCTTTCTACTTCTTGACTCTTATACAAAAAAATGTAAGAATCCTCCATAGAAAGGAAGAAGGCAAACAAGTTCAAGAATTAATTCTATGCAAAGAAAGATGAATAGATTAGGCAAAGATGTGGCTTTCCGACACAAACTGGAAAAAACTCTTCGAAAACAACTATTTCCATACATAAGCATTGAATTACACAGAAAAAATACCTTAGAAACAACAAATTTTATATGAACACTAAATTATACAAAAAACAATTTTATAAGGAGAAGTCCTAACCTTTCTTTCCAATAATTAATTCTGCCTGGAAATATACCTCTTTCCAATTTGAACTTTTGATTTGTATTAATGAACAAAATTTACTGAAATATTGAGTCCACATATTGTTGAAGCAAATTTTTAAAATGGGGCGCAACCAAATCAAATCAACACAATCTACTTACTTTCAGAACGAAGGCAAATGGAACACTTTCCTTGTAACAATCTGTAATATTACCCGTTATATTCTTATAAAAATCTCTGATCAAATATTTAATAAAGCAACACTGTTGTCTATTTATTTTCGACTCATTCATTATGTGATAATTCCTTGCCAATGGTTTTCTACAAAATTGAGTTGAAAAATTTTCGGCTTTCTAGATCTGACTAAGATCGAAGCTTCAGAGTCTTACTATAAAAAAAGAATTGATGGTGCTGAGTACAGTTGAATATACGGTTACGAAAAATTGTTGTAATCAATATAATGACCATGCATGGGTTCCTAATAATGGAAAGAAATAGGTGGTATGCTTTTCAATACCTTGAATTTCTCAAAACCACTCTTACTTAAATCACATTTTATATTCATTGCACAGACTTCACTTTCGCTACTTTCGCTTCCGAACTAATTAATCCTGTTTTTGAATTGTCTTGTAGGGCCTCCATTCGCATTCGCGTTATTTCGAGTTTGATTCATAAAACCCGTTCGACGTTCAGTGCATCAATATGACGTAACGTATTTTACGTTGTCAGACTTGCCAGTAGCGGTTCATACACTCAATCTCTTTTTCAGATTCGTCATTGGAGTGACTGCCTAACTAGCAATTTTATATTTTATAATGGTTGTGAAAACGTTTTTGAGAAACAAATTATAAAACTATTTTTCCCAGAATTATTTTCAATGTGTTAATTAAACAGCTATAAATAGAAAATTGGCACCGTTTTATGAAACATTATAGTCTTTGATAATATTTTTTAACGCCCTTTGTAAACACCACGAAACATTTCGACAGTTTTCTAACACTCTTGAAAAATAGTTTCGTGAAGAATCTTATAAAATAATTGAAATACGAGTTTGTAAAAGTTTTTTTAGTAATTAGTGAGCGTCATAAAATATAATGTAGGCGCAAGAAGTAATTTTGATTTGGACACTAGGAAAATGTAATAGATATGTCACCAACTGAAGAGTAACAAATTGGGGACATTTTAATAACTTCACATTTGTACCTATAAAACCGGTGAAGACATTGTTTGTGCTTCAAAGATTGATATTTCAGCTGCGAATGAAAATATGACAAATATATAGCCTATCATTAGTATAATTTGAGCGCGCCACTCCCTTTTTTAAAATTTTGGAAAAAAATATTAATTATACAAAAATTCACTCTGTTGACGTATTAATTTTCTAGTTGCAAATCAACACAGTTTGTTCTGAATAATATAATATTTATATACTTTTCATCTGCAAATATTACTATATGTGCAGTGTTTCATATTTTCAACTCATCTAATGTCAGTATTCTGAATCGCTATCATTTTAAAATGGCGTCGTTCTATAAAATAATTTGGTATCAGTAGCAAGATTTTAGCTTCTATGTTACCCCTATAAAACTAATAAGAAACACTTAGTTCTAGAAGTGATGGTATTGCGGCAGAATCGGACTCCTTTCAAACCTATAGATTTCTATAAAAATGAACACTCGATTTCTCACGTATCATTTGGATAAATATTATCTGTCGGGATGTTTTGGCTAAGAGGCTTCTTCCATCAATTATAAAGGCTGAATTTCGAAGTACTTTTGAGCTAGTGATTTGAGTGTATATAAACATGATCCTCCACACACAAATTTGAAACACTATGTTACGTGGGTCTTCGTCTAAAACAAACCAATTTTCTCAATTTTTTTCCTGAGACCAATATTACACGACGTTATTAGGCAAACAGTTATTGGGACGCTAGTCAAATTGAATTTGAGAAATTATACTTGTTTGAAATCATTCCAATAAAATAATTTTAATAAAGCTTCAGGAAGCAGATATAAAATAATCTTGAAATAGTTTTATAAAGAGCATGAAAACCTCACAGAAAAATGCTGTAAAACTTCTACAAAACAATTTGATTTTATAGGAGAAAATGTTTTATAAGTTAGTTGTAGAAAAGTTTCTGTGATAATTCATTATTATATTATATAAACGTTTCTTTGACAGTTTTATAAAACACTTTAATTGCTTACAACTGTTTTATATTTTCGGCTCGTCTAATATAATCAATTAGGATTTTGGAAGTAATTAAAAATACCAACAAAATAAAAGCACCATGAAATTATAAAACAATTTTGCTGGTTGGGTGACAATTCTTAGGAATTGAATATTTCGAATAATATGAGGGTGATCTAAAAGTTTTCGATCTCAACATGCAGATAGCAGCACTCGTTGAATAAAGATAGTGAATTTTGTTGTTGCTCCGTTAACAGTTACTCACCAAAGTTTCAGCTATTTTAGATTCGCAGTTGTTATATAACACTCGTATGAATGGGTCGGTAAGAGTGTTTTATAAAAATGGACAAAATTAGGTATCGAACTGTCATTAATATTTGTTCCATGTTTTGTTTAGTTCACTCACTAAAAACGACCGCCGTGTTGATCGCTGGTTCAAGCCCCAGGCTGAACGATCTATTTTCACTTGTTATCGCCCAACCCGTTATAGGAATCACACGTTGAAAGGTAAGGCCTTGTTGGTCCTCAGCTCGACTCAGGGTTAACAAAAAAAAAACAGATTTTCAAACAGATTAGTTCGGACTTTCATTGGCTGATATTATATAAAATGATTTGAACGCCTTGAAAAAACTGAAAATATATTTAGCAAATAAACCTCAAATAAAATGACAGTGAAACAAAATACAAATTAAAATAAAAAATTGAACACAAAATGAAAATGGAAATTGAAAGGCTCCAAACTAAGTTACTTCACGGTGTTTCGATTGTTAGTATTTACATTCGTCTTTGGGTGATGACTTGACTGATACCTTCGAAAGATTACTAGTAATGTGTTATTCGAGTACTTTCACTTATCTCCGCTTTTTTTTTTGCTTCACCGGTTTAGTGGGAGTTGACCGTTTCCAAATGTTGCGTATCACTACGCTAGCTTGGCTAAATATATTGTTGGATTACATATATGTGGCTTCTTTGAATTTCCTCCTGAACCAATGTTCCTCCCTGTGTATGATCTCAGCTAGTAACCACTCGATGTTATGTTGTTGGTTCTAAACATGCTCTGCTATTGCTGATTTGCTGGTTTCCCCTCGTTTTTTGTACTCGGCAATGCAAACATTCAATGGCCTCTTAGTTTCACTGATATAAGATTTTCCGCAGTCACAGGGTATTCGGTAAATGCAATTCTTAGAAACGCAGTCCGCGTTTGGTGGCCTGGTTTTCGTTAGACTGCTACGGATATCGTTTCCGGATCTGAGGCTGGTTTTGATGTTGTATTTGGACCCAATTCTTTCCATCCTTTACGATAAGCACTTATTGTGACGGATTTCATCCAAAGTCTGTTTCTACCATCGCTTTGGAGTAGCCATTCCATTGAAGATCATTTTTGATGATGTCTAGTTCCTTCTCGAGGCCTTCTTTTGTATTACAGAGCCCAAAAGCACGGTTTAATAGAGTATGATTCCTCTTTAAGTCAATTGATAGTGGTTGGATTCTTGGTTCAGATACTGTTTGGAACGTCAAAATTTGCAACTACTGACGAAAACATCGCCAAAGTTCACCAAATGTGCTACACGGACACCGAATTGATGTGAGAGGAATGGCATAGATAATGAACATATGAAAATGACGTGACATATCAAATCAATCTCCAGGCATGAGAA
>WOGN01000243.1:0-27494 GCA_015342105.1 Leptinotarsa texana | reverse complement strand
TTGTCACAATAATACTTAGTATTTTTCGTTCGTTATTGTTTAAAGCTTATTTAAAAAAATTATTTTTAACTTTTCAGTTCGATGTTTTTTGAAAGCGCGTTTTTTTAGTTTTCTCAAACTATATTTATTATTCTTACCTTCTCACCGTCTTACCATAAGTATTCAACAAGAAGAGAGGTAGTAAATGGCATGATGAAAAGGTCAACAAAAATATTTCTGAAATCTGTTTTTAGTTGATCAGTTGTCGGCCCCTTACAAACTGAAACCATTAGAAATGAAAACTTGTTTGAGCTGAGGATTAACGAGATCTTACCTTTCAATGTGCGATATAAGTAAAAGACAGTTCATAATATGTCGATATCCAGTTGAAAATGAAAATAGAGGACCACAAAACTTTTTTTAGAATAAAAAACGATGGATAAATTCAAGTACTCACCTAATTTCTGGGTGCCGTCGTATATTTTCACTCTAGGCCCAGACCTTAATCGAAAAACTTTGCCAGATTTCAGTTTCTGACGTGTCTCTTGCCGTACACATATCTGTTCAGACCCGAATTCACTTCGAAGCCATTTTTCATGTGTAGAACTTGCTTCGGCATCACATTATTCCCCATACATAGGTTTTAATTGAAAATCCACGATCGCGGCCCACCCCCACCCTTGACGTATTTCATAGGTGTCATCAGCAGCGGCCATTTATCAAGCTGGTAAAAATTGCTCAGTCTACAGGAAACGTAAATTTCAGTGGAGCAAAAATAACGTTGATTGAAATTGTCAGAACGGGGCTGAACCCTCCGCCATCTAAATATGCGATTTTCCTAGTTCTGAGATGAAACGAATCAGGGATTGGAACGTTCTATTTCTATTGTTATCCTCATGATTCAACAACACTATCAGTTTCCGAGTTTGTTGGGTAACAAGATCAATTTATCTTAAAATACAATGTAACAATGAATTTTGTACAGAGTCCTGAAGAAAAATTCAATTTAATTCGAAACTTTAGCAAGAAAACATTTTTTTTAACATAATTGGATCCTATAACCCAACAGACCTTTCCAAAAAAAAGTCGTCTGGATAACTGTACTGTTCAACATGTTACATTATATTATTTAGAGATCACTTTTGAAAAACATTTTTAATGAAGATAATATTCGTTTATTTATCAAATACTTCAATAACATCAGCCAGAAGCAAGGACTGAGTGTGTGAGAGACCCAGGATAATTTACTTATATAGGGTATTCCAACAGGGACTTCCGAACGTTAATAATAATAATATACTTTATTGTCATTAAGGATAAATCCTGTGAAAATAAAATCTTCGTGAAAAATACATTGAAATGTAAGTATAGAAATATTTAAAGTGAATATAAAAACACCTTAGTACAAAAAAAAGTAAAGTTAGAACATAGACTATAGTTCAAAGTCGAAATTTTCTGTCAACTTGGTTGTGTACAGATTTGTTTAACGATATTATCAACACTTATATAATAGACATAGACATAGATAATATTACATAAATAAACACACCAATTGCACCAGACAATCAAACATTTATAACCAAACAAAAATCTGATATTTCAACGCGGTGGAACGGGTGCAGTAAGAATGGCATGGAACCTCAAATAGGGACATATTTTTGTAAATGAGGAAACCGATTCCAAAATGTTGAAATCTTTTGCTCAACGAATTTGTGTCTGCATGAATCACGAGATTCAATCTTACATTATACCTGATAGCCCGTTTCTGCAGTACTAATACAGACAGAAGTGCTGATGAATTGCATACTCCCCAAAACAAAATTCCATAACGTAGGTGGGATTCAACGAGGGTGTAATACACCGTTCTGGTAGTTTTCAGCCCAAATTTATTGAAGTTACTCTCACTGCATAACATCCAGAACAAATTTTACTTTTAAATTGTTTGACATATTCAATAAACTTGTTGTCAATGTGAATACCTAGAAAATTAGATTGAGTCTCGTTCTTGATAACTAAGTTATTACCAAATGACAGGTCATCAAGAGCACATTTGAATGATAAAATGTTTGATTTAGTGCATCACTCCACAATTGCATTATGTAAATCATTTCAGTTTTTGTCGTTCCACAATATCGTCGTGTTATCAGCGAAAAGTGTGAAATTTCCAGAAATGCTCAAATTGGCAAAGTCATTGACATATAATAAGAATGAGATGGGCCCTGAAACGGATCCTTGTGGAACACTACAGAAAATTTCCCATTTGATTCTTTCCTGCAAGGTTAGATTCTTACCATTGTTGATGAACATTGTTAATTTTGGTAGTTATCAAATTGGAACCGATTTCTTAAATAACTGGTAATCACTTGGTTTTCAAAAACATTAATTTTTCACAAACTTTCTGTAGATATGCATACACTCATGTAAGTAAAGGGTCTTCCAAAAGGGATTACCCAACTTTGACAATTGATAACTTCCATCTTATTGAAGCTAAATCTTTCAAATTTGTTGTCATTGGAAGAGCATCTAGTGCATCCCGAAAAAGTAACTGTTTGGGTGGGGATTTGAGCTGGCGGCGTCACCTTCCATATTTCTTTGAGAACGACGTTGACCAGACCATCACTGTCAAAGGCGAGCACTTTAGATCGATTATTACCAACTTCTTTCTCCTCAATTGGATGATCTGGGCACCAACGACATGTGATTTAATATGTTTTAAGTCTCTTGTACTTAAATACCTAAAGCGACAATACTGATCAGTATTGGTACTACTAGCAAAACGCCCTTCTTCGTTTAGAGGTTGCTCATATCATTAGTTAGCCAAACAACACTAGAAGTTGTGTATCTTTCCCTAAAGAGCTTGAAGGCAAAAGCAGAGAGAAATCAAGCTACTGTGTTGTGGACGTCATCTCAAGGCAATAAAGAAGCTCAAGTTCCCACTATCGTGAAAATTTTACATAAGAAGTCTCATTAGTTGCCTCAGTTACTTGTTTATCTAGCACAAGATGTTGTTCTTTCGTTAAAGTGTCACTGAATTATTTATCATCAGAGCTACTCTTTGGTAGTCGCATTTCTCCATCATTGTATTTCATGAATCATGCAGACTCATCTCTTTCTTATTATCATCTAGAATTTATCGATTCATTCAACAATTTCAGAATATCAAGATAGACAAGTACTTGATGGAAATTGTTGTCTGAAACTGATTAGAGTCAAAAACATGAATGTTGTTCCAGAAGTTGCCAAGATTATGACGTTGGCTTGCAAATAGAATAAATTTGTTGAGAAACATTAGGAAATAGGAACGTTTATAGACAGCATACATTATTCAGGTTTCCAACTTTAATATAGCTCTGTGAATGTGGAAACAAGTCTGAGGATTATCTTGTGTAGGGAAACACGCGATGCGGTTTGGTCAACTTTCTAGTGAAAGTCTCACGATAAAGTGCTATTAGATTCCGTTATAGATTTTCAAAAATTATCAAGGGTCCATTCGGATTCATAAGGTCCATGAGTGGGAGTATTTCTAGAGAAATTAGGCATCGCACCCCCAACGAATTGAGTTGTCGATGACGTCATCTTTAGAAAAACCACGACTGACCGTGGACAACTCCTAAAGAGATGACCCTCAAAAAAACCGTTGTCTGGAAACGCGATGGGAGGACTAGCGAGCATCGAAGGGGCGAGGAATCCTAATATCCGAAATGTTCGCGATCTTAGCGCATTGTGTATGCCTCGCGGGGATTAGGCCATTAATCACCCGGGTCATTGTATCAACTATCAAAGCGTGCAAGGTCTCGCAACAATAGTCCGCGCGCTCGGGTGAGCAAACCCCCGGCAAATCGGCCTTCTCCATTGCCATTTCCAACGACCCTCGCCATGGCAAGAGGCCCAAAACAATTCCCGTTCGGATAACATTATGAATAACATGGAACGAAACTCTCCCACTTCTTTTCAAAGGCGGCAATTAATTAAATTTATTCATTATCGTGGAAATGATCGATGGCGGTGTGTAGGGCTACGAAGGAAGTTTTTTCGGCGTTGTGAAAGCAGATATTTCACTTTACAAGGTTGGTTTTTCAATTGGGTAGTCGGCTTGATACGCTTGCCAATGTAACTTGCAAGATTGTTTTCATTCTAGAATCCTAATATCATTTTTTCTACTGTACAATCCCACAATGCCAGATTTTACTTTTCTGAAGTGGATTTTAAAAACAGTTCAACCCCAACAAAGCTTTTGGTTCTGACGAAACACCTGTCATCGGGTTGAGAAATGGGCTCTTGAACTTGCACGAACGTTTTTTAGGCTCTACAACTTGTTTTACAAAAACACGGTATATTTTATTGTAGAAAGATCGCTCGAACTCGAAAAGGAAAACTCTAAACCAGTTTATATGTTGTCAGATGATGCAGAGTTGTACTTGATGTTCCAAGAGCTTTGATGATCTTCAAGATCATCTTAAAGATTCGTTCTCCCTACCATACCTTCACCATCAATGCCGATATTTTCCAGTCTCCAATTCCAGCCTTTCAATTGTACGTCTACCTCCTTTGGGAAAGACAAAGAATCCAATATATGGCTGTGCTATAAACAGCGCACTTCTTTCTTCTTGCCAACTATAAGCCAGAATGTTGGGTGTAAAATTAGAAGCTATTAATTAGCACAATGACGTTCCTGGATTGGCAGAATATCTTGGACTAGAAAGTCGATCATACCTCAACAAATTTTGATACATATATGAGTCTTTGTAGCAAACCTCGAGGCTGATTCAATCAAGGACAGAGCTTGCTGCCCAATTGGAGAACCAGACTTCTTGGTAGTCTGGAATATCGAAGGCATCGAGAGTGGAACATGTCAAAAAACGCGGCAAATTATTGCTGCCACTTACTGCGAAGTTCACATCAATTTATTGAATAGTGGGTGTATGCCACAACATCTAAGAACTAAACCCAATTAACTAATACTTCTCCTAAGGAAGGAGCCAGTTTATGTACACGTTAATATAACCACAACTATTCTTCATTTGATATTTTTCTGTACTTTTGAAAATAATTCTATATGAACAAAAACATTGTTCAACACTGTTTCATTCATTTTGTCCTTTCTAATAATAGGTACAAATTTGAAACAATCTTTTTTAAATACATCAGTTCAATGACAGCTGTGAAAGTTTGAAATTAGCATATGAACATTTTCATTTTGACCTAAGCTCTTAGTTATAAGTTGAGAGTTAGCTAACTTTCTGAGGGTATTCCCTCGTTCATAGTTTTAGTGCAGTTTCCAAAAATGGTCTCGTTGATTTTCTTATGGTCGAACTCTTATTTTTTAGTCTTAAACTTAGCAGGCGTGTTGTACAAACCCGCTGTAAGAACTATTTCATTTGGAGAACTTTTCGACTGCATTTTCCATATGAATGCAATTCATTTCCATGGAAATCTTAACTGAAACTACATGGGATTGTTGAAAGAAGAAGTATATACTAAGGCAAGTTTATAGAATTCCTGTTCACTTTAGCTGAATGGTTTGCAGATATCAACATTGAACCGGTAATATTTTCAGATTCATTAACTCTTTCATTTTTGAAGCGATAATTCAATCAGCGAAAGTTTTTACTAATTATTATGATTATTATGGTATTTCAGGTTGTTCAAATAACAAAGTCAATGAATTAGATGTAATGATTTAAAATATTTAGTAGATTTATACGTTTTTGGTAGGCATGTATGTAGGCATAACTAAGAGGGAAAAAACTTTTCGCAAAAATCTCAAAACATGTCGAGTTTATTCGTAAGAACTCAAAATTGTCAACCCTATATGCATGGCTCCACATAATTTACCAAATTTTTAAAATTTTTCCAAATAGTTTTAAAAATTAATCAGTGATTTTTCGCTGGAAATGACTTGGGAGTCTCTATACATTGCTGCTTCACTTTTGAAAACTGGTACACTCGTGAAGATTTGCAATATCAATAATACTTTTCCAGAAAAATTCAAAACTTGAACCAATAAATGTTATCTTCAACCGTTGTCGTTTATATTTTAGAGGTGGGACATTCCGTCATATAGCTTATTGATTAATCCTCTCAGCAGGTTTTCCAATGAGTTAAGTGGAATACACAAGAATACAGAAGAAAGTAAATCACTTAAATCGGGTGATCGAGGAGGCGACTTAATGGTAAACATTCATCCTAGTTGACGTGCCCGAAACCTGTAGTTAAAATATTGGTGTTTACAAACATTTTGTGAGTGATATTGTTGAAGTATTTGCGGGATTATTCACTGTGATATATAAGAGCTGGATCGACTCAGGTACATATTTCCTGTTAAATTTCCGGGTGAAAAACATTCAGCAGAAATTTATCAAAAATGCCAGCCCCCACGTTCGACTCGAGTTGAACATCTCAGTGACATCAATTCGTAATTTTAGCTGTCTTTGGACTTTTACCATTTTTTGTAAATTCTTTTTGTGAATTTAACTTTTCCAAGCAGCTCTATCCCACATTACAACAATTATAACAGAAGTCATAAAACTACTCTACTTCTGAAATAACTGACAGCGTAGTACAAACACATTTCTCGGCCACTTCCTAATTTTTGAGAATTTCAGTGTTCGTTTGATTAAAGTGATTTAATCTCCCAACACGGCTTGTCAAAGGAAAGGTTTCAAAATCAGATAAACTTCCCACAGTAATCCTGATTTCACACCTGAACCTCCAAAACAATCCTTTCAGTTTCACTGGACTAAATTTATATTGTGTGACACCGTATAAATTAGATTAGAGTTAACCCAAATGGCGTACGTGGCATTCCGGAGTAACTCGCATCGACAGGAGTATTCAAATTGGGGGACATACATGTGGTGAGCATGTCTTTAAAGCATGCGAATTATGTTGAATGCTGTACATACATATACACACAACATGCATTACTCCAACAGCATTCATGATATATATGGTACATGCGTTAATTGCATTTATTGGAGATGTTATTCAAATATTCGCTGATATTCAAATATCTTTAGATCAGATAAACTGTTTTCAGATATATAGATACATATCGCACCAATCTGCAAGAGCGTCGACAGACACAATGTAAAGAATTATAGGCCGATATTAGTAAATTATGTGTATTTGGTAAACTTTTTGAAAAAATAATATATAATAACTTCCTTGATACGGTCAAGGACATTATAATCAGTGAACAGCATGGTTTTTCCCCCTAGGTCGGTAGAAACTATTTTAATAGGTCACCGATTTTTTGTTAAATTCGATGGATAAACAGGTTCAGGTTTATGTTGTATACACCAACAGTAAGGCTTTTGATAAGATTAGTCACAAAATTTTATTAAAGAGACTTGCTGAAGTCGGTGTGAATGACTTTTTATTGAGATGGATATAGTCCTATTTGAATAACAGGTGGCCATAAATGGATTTACGTCACTCCCCTTCACGGTATCCTCCGGAGTTCCTCAAGGCAGCCATTTGGGTCCTTTATTCTTCATTATATGCATCAACGAAATCTCTAGTTGCTTCAATAAGTGTAAATTTTTACTATATGTCGGTGACTTGAAAATCTATCACACAGTAAAGAAGTCATATGACAGCAAAGTAATTCAGGAGGACTTGAAGCGGCTCAAAAAATTCTGTGATGATGATGATTTATTTCTCAATCAACAAAAATGCGCGTCAATCTCATTCTCCAGAAACAAAAATATAACCAGAAATAATTATTACTTTCAAAATCATGAACTGAAATCAGTTTCAGAAGTTAAAGACTTGGGAATAATTATGAACTCGAAGTTGTCATTTAATTCACATATAGAAAAAACCGTCAATGAATGTAATAGTATTATTGGATTCTTCAAAAGAAACTGGCAAAATTACGAATAGCGATTACAGTCCCATTATGCACCAATACAATATTATGCCTATGAAGGATAGAAGAACTGTTACGGATCTTATCATGATTATCAGGTTGGTGAAAGGATTAGTCCACTGCCCAGAGCTTTATTCCAAAATCGAGTTCAATGTTCTGGGTAGAACGTGGAGGCGTACAGAATTCTTTAAGTTAACTTGCACAAGGACAAATGCTGCTCAAAATTCACCACTGTATAGAATGCTTGAAACCTTCAACGAAATTTGCAATGATATTCAATATTTTGAAATCTCTTTAGACTGTTTCAAACGCAGGATGAAAAAATGTTCATTGATAAATTGTGATCATTTCTGTAGAGTCTGCGACTCTTATAAGAATTGTGTTATTCTTTGATTGTCCAATGTAATTTACAAAAAATTAAAATTTATATTCTTTTTTCTCAAAGCCCGCTTGAACTAAAATTATGAAGTGGGTTATCTATTGAATTTGTTAATCTGTTTGTAACCCCTATATTGGTAAATAAATAAATAAATAAATACCGAATTGATTCGAGGTCCTGCTATGAATTAACGAGACTCGTTACGAAAAGGTTTTATTATAAAAATTATTCTACATTCGAATGCTCCCCTTCAATATGCTTCCTTTCCCTCGCTACACAGCTTTTCATACGATTTTTTCATTGATCGGAGCAGTGCTGGAAGTCTTCTTTGGTGGTGACTTTTTGTAGCTCTGCCGTTTTTTGCTTTACCGCTTCCATCAACTCAAGTCGAGTTATCTTTGCAGATGTTATCTTTGGAAACAAAAAAAGTCGCACGGTGCCAAATCTGGCGAGTACGGCGCGTGTCTGAGCACTGGAGTGGGTTTATCAGCCAAATATCGCTTCACAGATAGCGCGTTATGGTCAGGTGCGTTCTCCTTGTGTGAAATCCACGAGGTGTTCTTCCACAATTCGGACCGTTTCTTACGAACTCGTTCTCGCAGTGCTGCCAAAACTGACAAATAGTAAGTCTGGTTGACAGTCTGGCCCTCTTGAACCCATTCAGTCATCACGATACAGTTAATGTCTAAAAAAAAAACGAGCGGCATTGCCTTGAATTTCGACTTGGACATCCTTGCTCGGCCCTCACTGAAGCGCTTAAACACGCGTACGAGATAGAGAATTGTCCCCATAGGCCTGTTGCAAGAATTTATAGCACTCAGTCGGAGTTTTTTCAATTTAAACAGAAATTTGAGATTGATACGTTGCTACTGTTTTACGTCACACATGGTTTTCGGCACGAAAAGGCTCTGTAGTGTATACACAGAGCCTTTTGGGAAGCCCAAAAGACAAAGTCTAGATTTCGGAAAATTCTGAATTTGCGAAATTGAATGTAAGGACTGCGATGCAAAATATTATGGACAGACAAAAAGATCTATTAAAGTAAGATACAAGGAATACATAGCACACTTAAAATATGGAAGACCTGAAAAATCAGCAGTCGCTTATCATATTTTGATACAAATTCATTCCATAGACTTCAATTCATTAAGATTGGTTAGACACATAAGGACACAGTGTAAAAATAAAATCAGATAGGAATATTGTGAAATTAATTTTTATATAGCTGAAAATTGTTTTATATATAACTATAACACTTGAACACTACATAGGAACATATTGTAAAATAATAGATAAGGCAAATTGTAAAATTAATTTAGGGAGGTGTACTTGTATGGGTGGTTTACCTGTATAGCATAAATACCAGTAGCTTAGGAATGTTTTCAGTTTAATCTCTCTTGAAGATGATCACTTGGTGATCGAAACACGTGTCGAGGTGTTAAAAATACCGATTTGGTGTTGGGAAAGAACTCCAGTAATATTTATTCAACTTGCTATTAAATTGTTTTGAATACGAATTTAAATTTGAATTTTCCTTCCATATTATTTTCACTATCATATCAATTTGCCACAATATGTATAAGGCAATTGCAAATTATGTAACAGATTTTACCTGCTAGCCTTATCGTTCACAATGAAATTGTCAGTTCAGTATATCTCTGAAACAACTAACTTGTTTCTCTCTGGCCCTATTGGAATTCCTCTTCATTTTCTCAAGCCCTCTCTCAACTATTTGACATCTTAATTATAAGCGGCCATCGCTGATAAATGCATCAGTCTGGCGTTGAGGTCACGGTGTATAGGTAAAGTTTTTTCTCTACCTAAAACTATGCTAATCAAAACTTCAATGTAACAAATTGCTCAAAATTAATATACTTGTCTTCTTAGAAGTTGCCTATGCCCCAACACCTTTGAGTATTATTCATAAGACAAAGACGGAATTTTAAAATGGTTTCTTGTTTTTTAACGCCATATCGACGGGTGTTGGAATGGGGTTCTATCTTTGAGTGGCGGAAAATGATATAATGATGCCGTTGACGGCTGAGGTTATGATTTTTTATAATTGCATCGCTGACTTCTAATAAAGAAGGATTTTAAACAAGTGGAGAGAATATTCTTGTGTTAATTGTGTATCGCTAATGTTTATTAGCGATAAATACTGAAACCACAACTTCTTCATGTGATTATTTATCTTTTTTTTTTCCGCATAGGATCTTTTCATTCAGAACTTTAGAATACACTGACAAACCTTTTTTTATGGACAAACGCCATTACTACTGTCTTCGTGAGATCCTTTCATATCTATAATAACGTTCTTCCTAAATACTTGAACATACTTTAAGTGACAACGTAGTAGGCTTCAACACTATATTGATATCACATATATCAATCTGTCCCGAAAGAGCAGAATGCATATAGTTTCGGCTCAATTAATTCCAGTTTTCTTCGACATCTACCATATAGATCATATGGTCCATATCTATCCATTTCAAAACAAAACTTTTTTTTTGTAAAGTTACTGCCTCTTGTTCTAATATCAATGCAATAAATATATACTGAGGTTTATGCAGATTTAAACAAGGCATAGTACATACATTCATAACATTTGCTGTTGCATTTGCCGTGTTTGTGTTCTATAGAAGACCGATAAATCTGGTGGCCGTAGAGGTCTTTTAATTTTGCGTCTCCTCCTCCACAGTTATGGCATAATGTGAGTGCTGTACGGTAGAACCGTCAAATAGCCAATTTACATCTACCATTAGTGACCTCATTCAAACTTAAAAAATTTTCTAGGAGATGATTGAAAGAAGAGGCAACTTTAATTGGCCTCCACCCTCACCAGATTTGTCGTCTAGCTGAAAGGATATCTAAAAAGTAGAACCTATAGAATAGATAGAATTTTTTATGTTCAAGACCTAACCTGAAATAATTCAGGGGGTTTACAACTTCACCTCTGCTGTTCATATATTTTCAGGTGATTCCTTCGTTTAGGAGACACAAAAACTGGAAACGTGTGTTTCTATTTTGTCCAAAATCGACGCTACTTGAATTTTCTATAATATTGATGTAGTTACTGATAATGGCTTGGTTGTTGTTTGACCACCCTGTATAAGATGTATCTAGCTGCAGTACAAAATAGAAGACCAGGTTAGTTAGGCTCTTCCAACAGATTCAACGAAGCCAATTCATTTCGTTTAAAGAAAACCTGTACTCGGATATCCCCCCCTCTCTAACTTGAGGCTCTATAAATATTACTGTACGTCAATAATAATTAATAACTATTCATTTATTGAATGAACAGATTAACAGTTGGCTCTTCCTGCAGACCCTCATCCAAGCTAATATAAATGAGACCGCTCTATGAAGGCCATGTTAAAAAATAACCACCATAATCGTTTCTAATTTCGCATTTCACCTGGCCTTATAATCCTCGACTAGCAACACACATCCGATAGAAATAATTCATAGAAAATTTTATCGAGCCAGCTGAACCCATATCATGGAATTCCAGAGAACAGCTTTGCGATGTAATTATTTCACCTCTTCTAAGAGGACGAATAAAACGTAGAAAATCATCAATTCTGTTCAGCCTTCTAGATAACCATCGAATTTCGTTGTACATTTTAATTACTTTTAATGAGTCTATTATTTTGGGTGGATAAATAATGCCATCAAGAGCTTGAACACTAAATCATATCAGAAGGCATGGTGGGCCTCCATCTCAATTAATTAAAATAGCAATGAGGCTACATCATATCGTCTCATGGGCGTAGTTTTCACTTTCTAATTGAAAAAGGCTGGGTTTACTATAAATTTCCGATTGTAATGAACTTGGTGCATGACTTTAGATAGATATAATCTTCAATAAACATATTGAAAGTAATGCATTTGCTTCTCATGAAGTATATCGATAATTGTATAGTTGGACGGTATATAATTTAAATTTTTCATGAACCTCCATTAGAAATGAGGCAGTTGAAAGTATCCTAGATATAATATTTCAAATTACGTAAAAATATGTTTTTTTCATTTGGTCGTATGAGTGACTATGGAAACTATCCTTCTGGAATCCCAATACTGAATTTTTTCTTTTTGATACAATTAACTTTCATTTTGATACTTTCACCTCCGATGCTGAAATCTGGAATACCCAGAACTATTTTATTAGTGAGCTACTTCTTACTTAATTGGACTGCTTTTCTTTGAAGATGTTATTGTCAAGACCAACACATGCATTGCTCAGATTACCAACGATTCTAACAGGGCATCTTTCTGCATAAATAAATACGTATGGCAGATTTTTTATATAGAATTGTTTGCCAGATTTTTGATAAGTGTCATAACTGTGTTACTATTATATCTTCGTATATTATCTCAGGCTTAGTTAAAAATAAATGAATAGAATAATGACAGACTCAACAATATGTATAATTTTTGTTTTATGAGATATGCTCATAAAACGAATAATGATTGATCATGATTTTTGAACCATTTATATTGTGTATAATAGTGTTGAAAATGAAGTAAAGCAAAACTGCATATATTTCTGGTTCAATAAATATCACATGAAACGAATTTTAGTAGTTTTTGTGGTTTCGAAAGAGCAACATAGCGTTTGCAGTTTTATGTATCTAAATTGAGATAAGTACGAGTATTGATATGAAAATACTGTTATGACCTATGACCTAATTTACCACATTCCTCATGTACTACAGTACAGACACACGGTATATGAGGGAGGTAATTACAGATTAGGCGAAAAGTTTTCAAAAATGTTAGGAACTGCTCGCTATTATTTATTGAAAACCAGGATTTTCTTATCTTTTCAAAATGGATTCTTCGAAATGGCGTTCACGTTGTGGGGAGTAGAAAATTATAAAGAAGGATACTCATAAACTGTCACCCCATCGGTGTCATGTGATTTAACAAAATTCAGGTGATGATGGGATTGTGAGTTCTATTTTGTATATTTCATTCATGTAAGTTAAAAATATCTTCAATTAACCGTCTTAAATTTTTCTCCTGTTTGTAGGTTAATATTTGTTTAGGTGATTTTTTAAATTCTGTAATCATAGCAAATAAATTATTAATAAATAAGAGAAAGAAAGACATAGTAAGACTCTATGACTATTTGAAACCAGACATCGAAAATCCCATTTATAAAATGGACAGAATATTAAAGAAAAATAATGATCTCAGCAGTATTATGTTGTAAAGCCAATACTACGTCATGAAACGCAGAATGAGAAATTGCTTTCTATTTCTGTATGCAGGTCTCACTGGCCTCTAAACCCGGCCTAGTACCATTCGTGAGATATTTGACAAATTGAAGCGCTGCTTGGTATTCAATCATGGATGCCATCATGTTTAAGGCCTGTGTTACTACCAAGAAGTAAAATATTTTGTTCTACACTTGAAATATTCTCATTTGCTACTAAATGATTAGAGATGTATTTTGTGGAGATCATTCTTGAGTAAATCAATTTGGCCTAAGTCTAAACAAAATACTGTACATTCAGTTCAATATCACTTGTGGTAGAACGACTATAATTAAATTATCATTTGATCACATCAATTTTTGAACAATTCACTGAAATCCCTTCAAAATATGTCTGATTTTACAATAATCAGCCGTTACGTCCTTATGAATAACATCCTTCAGTAGTCGAAGCTTGTGCGAGCTAAGAATTTACGAGGTTGCACCTTTCAACGTGCGATTTCGAGCACGTTGCTGAAACATTGCCAAAAATTTTTTGAAATTTTCTTTTAGCTTGATAATTTGGGAGGCAACAAGGGCTCCGAAAGTGAACCTTGAGGTTCTCCACCCCATAATCGATCAAAACGTAGCGATTGGGGATTAATGGCATAGGCGTCCAATGACAACCACTGTGCGTCGACTGGAACCGTCATCCTACATCGCTGTCACAGAATAAAAGACTCAATTAATAATAATAGCAAAGAGAGAGGGCTACCCTAGCATGGCTGTCCCAAGAAGGCGGACTGGACATTACCATTGTGCGTAACGTTTAATACGGCAAGGGAGCCCTAAACAGTGTTGCCAACAAGGCGGAAAAAATGCTAGATCTGCGTATTTTTGGTTTCTTTGAGTTTTCTAATCTTGAGACCTTTCAACCCTACGGCTTTGTGTTAGCCCATCGAACGGTCCCAATGGATAGACTAAAATATCTCTTCTATTCTTATGCTCTGTCGACTTGTCACCGAAACATCTATGCTATATTTTTTAGAAAATAAATGGTCTTATATGCTATGGTACAAAAGTGACAAAGACAGAAATAGTATTTGTATGTGTTGTCAAAACTATTTCCCGTTTTTTTGGCAGTAGTCTGCAGGTTCTTTGCCTGATATATCGTCCACAGCTGCGGGTAAACTCTATCAAGTGCCACTAGAACATTTCTTCTGTTGCCTCATCGCCTTCGATAAAGTCTACCGCAGATGTAGACGAAACATCAGACATAAATACCTGAAGATCAAAGCCAATAAACCCAGAAAATAACTGACACCGTTACCTCAAGCCGTGAATGTTTACGCTATTCGAGTATTTGTTGTTTATTTGTTGAGTTTTTCATCATAAAATTTGCGAAATTTTATGTACAAGGGACTTTTTTTAGGGTTGTATTTGAAGTAGGCGCCTATTTTTCCTTGAATGGAAGTTTTGCGCTTTTCGATCGGATATTTGACAGCCACCCCTACTTTCTGGGGCTGGCAACACTGTCTTTAACAGGCAGCCATCATCCAGTGTGCGAAACGCTCCAAAAACAGGGATGACTAATACTTCTTGTCAGCATTGTTACGGCTACCATCAAGCACTCTAATGAATCTATTATGCCGGGAATGGCTCTCACTAGTCTCCGTCGAGGGAGAGGGAGACGGTTTTCGGACTGAAGCGGTTTTTAAATTACAGAGAAAAATTTCTAGCACGCCTACGATTTTTTTCGACCTACTCCATTGTTAGGTTAATTGTGTTGAGCTATGAGAAATTCAGAAATTGTCTTCAGGCAATTATATTCGTATAGTCTTCTTGAATACAGTCTTATTGGCTATTCTGATGAAAGTTTGGTTCTGTCTGCATCACAAAATTTTGATTTGTGAACCGGCCAAATATCTGGTCACTGCAGTTGATCAAATCATCATGGATATAATAAACACATAGGAGGAAAAATTCAAAAAGCCCATGAAGTTGTAAGGTTATCTAGATGAACAACGAAATTAAAACTATACCACTGAAGCTTTTATTAGAGGTCAATACTGTACAGAGACTTTGACGAAAAAGCATACATTCGTAATTATTTCATTAATTTCATCATGAATGTACTTAAGTACTTGAGTAATGTTTTCTTTTTGTCTTTTTAACAAAAGACGACATGACTGAATGTCACTTAGTACTTGTACTGGCGCAAAATGGAACGTAGCATTCATTAATTATTGAGTTTTGAAAACGAAAATAGTTTATGTTTCCGAATAAACAACTGAAGATTCTAAGTTTCTATTTTTCTCTACTTGTTTTTTTTTTCGAGCAAAAAAACGACAGTACTAAATGTCTTCAGAGTACTGGCACAAAATGGAACTCTGCATTACATAATTATTGAGTTTTCGAAACGGAAATAATTCATGTTCCCAAATAAACAACTGTAGACTCTTGAGTTATTATTTTTCTCTTCTTCGTTTTTTTTCAAACAAAAACAATTTTAGCTAATGAGTCATTACTGTTAATTTGAAAATTACTTTTTGCCCACCTATACACATTATTCCATGTATTTTCCAGTCAATATATCATTTTGATCAAAAAGAAAAATTCATTTCCAACCAAAAAATTGGCCCTCCCTTTTTTAGATCCTGGAACTTTTCAAAAATATATTTGAAAAACTGACTTTCTTTCAATTATGTCAGTTCAAGAACTTTAGGTACCTACTGATTTTCATAAACGATAAACTGGATATCAAAATTACTATTTGTTGTTAAGTTTTAACGGCCTATGAGCCGTTTGTTCTGGCTTCACCGAATTTGTTCCAAATGTATTTGATGTTAAACTAATCATATTCTTCTTTACGTCATTGGTTAAAATAAAGCATTTTCAACATTTTTATCAATTCTGTTACAATACAGATTTTCAAAATGATTCCTTATGATTCAGAGTACCATCAAAAACAATCAAATAATGAAATATTCATCAAAATATGATAAGAAACAAATTTATATGCCATCATAAGACAAATTATTAAGGAAAATTTTTATTTATCAATCGTTCGAAATATCAAAAATCCTTTTCAATGTTTTATCTGAAGCAAAACGAAAATGACAAAAAATATTTATTGATAACAGGCCTAATAAGTGTATTTAATAATGAAAACAATCAAATTCGAAGAATAGTGGATATACATCGTGAAAATGATCAGGCATCTGCGAAAGACCTGGGGTTTTTACTTGCAAAGAATCAATACAAATTATACATCGAAGTTACACAAAGATCTTTTTGGGTTTACTATATGAAACAAATTTATTCTCTTTATTGGCCACATATTGGGTTAGGGTGAGTATATAGGAATTTAGTTAAGAAATGATTTATGATCCTTATTTCCTCTCCGGATCTTATTAGTATCCCATTGAAAGCGATGTGAACCCGAAAAAGGCAAATAGTTCCGAGGATGAAAATCCAGAAAGGGATCTTTCGATTTTACAAGGTGACAAAACAGTCCTTGTTTCGTTGATAAAAAATCGGAACTCAATGTATATTCTCCCATGCGATAATCCGTGCTTAAAAAGCAAGAGGCGTTCTTCCTTATGAAACCCTGAAAAAAATAAAAATAGGAAGTCCATCACGTAACCAACACACCTTGTTTGTCAATGAATCTAGCTCTATTGTGCTCATTTTATATGAATATGTTGGCTGCATGGTCGAGAACGAGAACTAATACCAAACAATGATCATTTGTTCTGTAAACAATTCAACAATGATTTGAATAATAAAATCATAATGCCGTGAAAGATGATCAGAAAATCATACAACCCAACTGATTGATTATATAAAGTTATACACAAATAATTATGATTTATGAAAATACTTGAAGTAGTGTTACAATTAAAACTCTTTATGACATTATTGATGATGAAACATTAGTTGAACTGTTTTTTATAGGTAGAGTTGTTTCATTCAACGACAAAAATGCACGTAGACATTTAAAACCTGAAACTTGACTTGGCAGGAAAAATGATGAATTTCTTCAGGTATAAAATGGAAAACATAAATTGAAATAGATTAAAATAGTCTATAACGAACTAAACAATTTTCGTGAGCTTCCATCATTGAGGTCCTTCTATGGCTTTCAAGATGGTAACAGGATAAAAAAATATGTATTTTGTAGTCTCAAAAATTGAATTTGAATGGTTACATATTTGAAAAGAGGTTTTATCATTTTTGATGTCGCTTAAACAAGTTGTGAAGGCTACGATGTGATGATTATTTGTTTGTAACATTTTATTCCTACTTAATAATTCTTGGTAAAATTACACAGATGTTTTGATGTCATATTGAAATTGAATTGGAAGCATGATGGGATTGTTTAGTTAGAGCGACTGCAAATTTTATCTTATGTTATGCACATTGTTTTGAGTTTAGTTCATGATTTCTACGAAATGAAAATTTGAGAACCTAGAAAGCACTTGAAATTTATGGATTTGACATTAAAAAGTCCATGGATATTTTTTCACATTTCTTTATTATATTGAATGGGATGTTGATAATCCTTTCACAAGACTTCTCACAGTTTTTTAGGATGCCTAATACCAAATATTAGTGTTTTATTCATTAGGTTCAAGTCACTCATGATTTTCGACAAGAAAAAAAATATGGTGAAGTACATTATTAACTATTTCAAACCACATCACATAATTCACATAATTTTCATGTTTATAAACTCCTTTGGAAAAAACGAAGAGAAGAAAATAACGTTAAAACCAAAGATATAAGAAAGAATAATATAATTTTATTTTTTTGGATGGTATAAAGTTGAGAAAAATCATATTATTGTTCAACTATTTAAAATTAAATTTCCATTTCTCCTCCCAATATCTATTGAAATATGCTGCCTTCCAAGCCGTATTGTGCCGCGCCTATATACAGTGTGACCAATAAAGTCCGCATCATATGGGAATTTTTTCCATTGCAAGCTGTGTTTGAAATTTGACTTTGGAATAATCTCTGCTTTGATTGATATGAAAAATAACCCAAAAATATAGTCACATGATTCTGCAAAACTCATGTGCAAGATTCTAAGCAAGATTTCTCTTTCCTTTCTTTTTAAATTGTACCTTTGTTGCAAAATAAGATTTCGACCAATCTACATAAAAATCTCTAGATTTGACAACAGTGCCATACTCCTCAAACATTTTCTTTAAAAGTACAGCTATATTTAATGTATCATGATACAAAATCGAAATGTGTATATTGAAAATTGGTCATAGGACATAGTTTATTCGTTTTTGACCTTTATGAAATATCTGTTATTCAAAATATAGTATGTGTCTAAAAGTAACGACACAATATTAAAAAATTATTCTACCGAACAAAGTAAAGTTTAAATCTTATAAAAAATCATGTGTATGAAAATTTGACGTATTTGAAATTCAACTTTTTTAATCAATAACAAATTTTTCACTCTTTTCAGTTCAACCATTTCCTTTTGAACAGAAATTAATTTTTACAAAACTGTGACTAATTTTAAATAACTTTGTAGAAAAACACACATTTGATGTTGTGCTAACATATTCCAGACATGGGAAGGAAATGGTTGAACTGAATAGACTCAAAAAGTTTGTTATTCATTGAAAAAGTTGAATTTTGAATCCGTCAAATTTTCATACACAATATTTTTTATAAGAAACAAAGAATTTTAATGTAGATTGTATTGAGTTTTATTTTTCAACTGTGTTTGCTTTACAAAAAAGCAGTTTAGAAAAACATTTTCTAATAACTGACACTAATAAATAACTTTTGGAATTTCTTTGGGAAAATTAAAATTTTAGCATGATGCTAGAGTCAAATTTTGAATAAACCTGTTAATAAAAGAAATCCATACAATGCGGAGTTGACTAGTCATACTGAATATGTGGAGATTAGAATGAATTACCAAATATTAACAGTCCATTTGTGTTAAGATCATAATTCAGTATTCATAAAAATAACAGTTCATTTCATTGATAGAGAAACTATTATTCGATCAGAAACATCAAGTTACTATCCGTCGAATCCAGGAAAGTTTTTTTGGGCGATTTCCTTCAAATTTGGGGGTCTGTAAATCATGACCCTCAGTGACGCTTGTAATTTGCTCAAAAGTGAATAAAGATTCATATTAAAATTTGATTTCAAGCTTAAACATTATGCGAATTTGAAAGTTGACATTCTGTAGGAAATTTCATCTAGGTATATTATAATATGGAATGGGTTTCTTCAAAAAGTACTTAGTTTTTGAATTGTGGTCAGAAAGTTGAAAATAATGTCAAAATTTGACGGTTGTTTGCGATGTTCGATGTGAAGCCGACGTCTAACGTATATATCTGTCGGGAAATCTTTTTTATAAGTCTTATCAACTGAAATATGTTTCCTTCCAGGCCATATGGAGCCGCGTCTTGCCTGGCCTATATACGAGACTTCACAGTTTCTGATGCAAACAATAAATTGAGTCGGAAAGTCGCTGTATTCAGGGGCAATTACGCCGATCGTGGGATTGTAAATACCATCTCGAGTTGTGCAGAGCAGTTACGATAATTTGTCGTGATCACAGGTTCGGACATGTGAAATTACTCAGCTCTGTGTGGTCCGTATCAGTCCGCGTCCGCGAACGTAAGTGATGTAAGAATTATGATCCTGGTGCCCGAAATAGGGGTAGGAGGCTTTTGAAAACAGTCCGCATGACAACTCGCATCGGACCGGAGAAGGACGGCGATATAGCGTGCGTGCGCTCGGCTATAGTGATGTCTGAAACGCTGACAGCCTGCCAGTACTATTACAAGCCACTCAACCAATCCGATGCTAGTTCACACTGTTCACAGTGCAAACCGTCTGTCGGGCATAGAGTCCCGCTAGTCGCGCTTTTCAATTTTGACAGTTCGTTTCGTCAAGGTGTACCACGCGGCCGCGAATTTGCTAATCGCCGATCACCGCGGCGCGTCGGTTTCTGATTTTGTGCTCTCGATTAATTTAGTGATGTGTCTCATTAACATTCCCTTCGATAATCAGGCGGAATCGCTGGGATTTTCTTCGGAGATTCTTCGAATGCGCGACGTGTGTGGTCCCGGCATTGTTTTGTGGAAGGCTATTTCTGCTAATTGACACGTTAAAAACGAGATAAGTGTAACGGAAGAGGTACGCTGGTTAAAATGGCCCTAATCGGACACGGTTTAATGTATGCTATTATTCAGGCACCGTCCCTGGGAATTATATAATACCCGAACTGGTTTGAGATTCGTACGTACGCTTTTCATTTGGAAATCGATGGTTTCTTCGATTCAGTACTGCCGCTTGGTGATAATTTATTTATAGTCTCTTATCAAGTTGCAGAAATGGTTGTTTTTGTTTAAAAATCGTTCTCCATCCACTGAATTCACTTACTTATCACTTGGTTGTATAAAACAATTATTATTATAATAAGATGAGAGCTTTTACGACCAATTGAAAATCCTATATGTTACAAATGACCGTTGTCAATATACACATTTGAATGTAGTATTTAATTTTATATTAGTTATTTATTTATAGGTGCATCCTGACCCGTGGTGTAAATAATGGCATTTAAAATTGTCATAAATACTAAGTTTTACTGTTCCATAATATATAGCCTGGTCTAGGGATTTTTTAAATTTTGTGCGTAAGGGAAATGATAATACCGCCAAAAATTGTAGGTATGTTCGATAACCATATTAGATTAACTTCACACAAATATTAATTTTGATATACCGACAGATATAACAGTTTTTCCAATATATTGAAAAAATCTCTCAGTTTTTTTTCACGATATTTCTGAAATTAAATATATGTTCTTGTCAACAATTTCTGAAACGATTCTAAACTTTCACATTGTTTTTCCAAACTAATATTCATAATGTACATAACTGAAAACGCTTTGAATCAAAATATAATATTTGTATTTGAATTTTTTTAAGATACTTCAAATATGTTAGAAGAAATATCAACAAATCTCACAAATATACTCAGTTGTGAACAACCGAATAGCTATAAACAAACCTTGTAGTTTAGAAAGAATAGGTACGCATTTTCGGAAAATAAGCTCAGAATTTACAATACCCATTCCTCAAAAAGTATTTCATTGGCGCTAAAAGAGTATCCAATTGTAAATGTCGAAGTTAACTGAAAAGATAGACTTAATTTTCGGAAATGTACGTAACAGTGTGTGAAGATAAAACTATTGTCAATGAAGGACATCCTGTAAATCAAGTTTACTATGAAACGGTCGTTAGGATTCCGAAACATCTTAAACAAATGCACGTGAGGTAGATAATTATAATAAGATGTATAAAATTTAGGGCGCCAAACTAGACCAGTTTATAACAGTTTAAAGTACCCGGAGAAGTTCTAGTTAGAAAGTCCGCAAAAGCAATATGAATAATTATTCGAATACAAAAATTTATTTGAAACTCAGTAGAAGCAAAATATACGTAACAATATCAAAACCAAAAATCAATTCTCAACAAACATTTGGCGAGTTATATTGAAAAAAATAAATAGATACATTTTTAGGAGTAAGTTCGAACATTTCAGTAAAAGTTCAAGTATATGGATACCATGAAATTACAAGAAGATGCCATTTTTATGAGTACAACATTGTGGATGTCCATTTCACTGTTCATTTCACCAAATATGTCGGCGATATATTAGTTTACAATAGTCATTACTAAAGCCAGACCTCACAATCTTTTTTATGGGATCATTCGAACTGAACGTAGTCAAAGATCTAATTTTTCCCATGCGCTTCACACTTAAAACTTACATAGACCTATATCAGGGAATATGCACATTCCTGCCCTCAGATTTAATTCAAAAAAATTCAACAAGAATGAAAATGATATTTCTTTACTTTTCTCATAACTGTCGTTGAATTTAATTAAAAAATTTGTTGTACTTCACTAGAATCATGAAACTTAAAACCAGTCATAAGTAGATATATCATCCATTTGGTGTTCTTTATTAGTGAGCCCAGTTTTAGCTGAGCAATATTTTCTATTGGTTTAGAAAATTATGGTCAATTTATCGTGCCTTCATAAAATCTACCATTGTTTGACAATGAAACAAATTTATTTTCATTTAAAATGTTCGAGTTACTTTCCGCCTGCGAGTAATAGCCAAGTTGACAAATTATGTGAATATATAATTATAGAATATCATAAATTACTATTTTGATAGATAACGATAGTGTAAATAAGTAATCGCTCATTTTGGACTAATTACAACAAAGCTAAATATGTGGGTGTATTATTACTAGAGAAACATCTACGGTGGTAGCGTCTAGAATTAACATTTTATTCATGAAAATTTCTCTATTATTATTATGGCTAGTGTTTTCAAGTAACGGATCAGTATATTCATATCCAAAATCAGAAATTGATAACTCATTTCAATACAAAATTAATGAAACAGAAATATAACAAAATATTTGTCATTTTAACTGGTACCGAGAGTTATAATAATGTATTCTCTTGAGTTGTAAATGTACTTTTATTATGTTATCATCTTTATTACAAGAATATACGCTGAAGATATATCTTACATGGCCTCAGGTTGATATCATTACAGCAATGATGTTAAAGAATGAATGTTTTGATTTCAAGAAAGTCCTACCAATAAACTTTGATTAGAGAATTGAAATGTCAGTATGCTTTTTGAGTTTTCAAATTGTTTAATCTCTTATGAGTAAAAAAAAATATCTCGATGAAAAGAGGTTTCCGTATAGGTTTACAATATATGTAGACATTGGCGTACATAAAATGCTGTCTTATGTCAGCGAGGATCCAAACCGAAGTCCAGAAACATTTATTTTGTATAATAGTAAAAATTGAACTGCGTTATACTAGATTATGTGTCCTAGATTGTGTGATAATTTTTTCGTATGTTACTAGGATTAAATTTATTTCTATTTCATTTTAGAATATTGGAGGCAAGAACGAAAAGTTGAAGTTAAAATATATAAAATATGCCATTACGAACGAAATATATAGCCCTCGCCTGTCTGTCTGTCTGAATGCAATAAACTCAAAAACTACCGAATGGTGCTTTTTCACCAGTGGATGATATGATTCAAAAAAAGAGTCTTTTTGTGGGGTTTATTGATATTTTATGTGAATTGGTTCAAATATGAGGACGTTATCCGGTAGTAGTCGGGGTGGTGCGAGCATTCATCCAAAAAGTCGCCTAATTCCTTCAAAATATAACGAAACAATTCATTATGAGTAAATTGTTCTTCTTTTAAAGATCTACCAAGGAGTCTGTGATGGATATACACATTTTAAAGTTGAAATTATGTTCACATAATGTGACGGGTATATGATAATAATCCTAATCGAATAAATACCTTCATACATAAAGTAAATTCAAGCGGCTTCACAAATCAATGGAGCATGTGTATTGGAGAAAGGTTTTGATTGTGATGGCTTTGTTTGTAGTGAATCACATCAGCTCGTAACAATATTACCTATTAGTTACAGTCTGATCAAATCAGTCTGGTCAAATACAAATTTACAATTGAATTCAATGAAATTTCTGAATGTTCAGTTGAAATTCTGAAACTTTATATAATATTGCTGTTATAAATCAAATAGTTGAAGAACATTATAACTTTCTTTCTTCAAAACCTTTACAAGCCACTGGAAATACATTTAAGAGAGAGTAGCAAAAAATTATTTTCGTTTTATTTCACCAAACTAATTTATTTGAATAAAAAATATATCTCTATTGGTGATCGTAGTGGAAAAAATTTGAATTATTTATAAGAAAGTAAAATAAACTTTTGATGCTGTTTCAAGTCCTTTGCAAGATGATTTCGTTTGCATTCATTTGAGTTGAAAAAAAATACTAGTATTGGTGAAGCCTATACTTTTAATTCAAAAGTGGATACACATTGTAAACTCTGAGAGATATGATTTACTCTGTTTCCATCAGTTTTGTTCAAAACTACTGATTTTCAATGTCATTACATAACTCTAATCAACAAAACCGTTGCTCTTGTTGTTGAATTACTAGATCTTCGGTATGTTAATTTGAGACTCCGTACAGTTTTAACGTTCCGTTGATTACCCCAACACAACCAACTACATCTCAATTATTTTCGGTTAGATTCCAAATCCCAACCCATAATTTATCTTTCTCTTTTGCGGCCAACTGTGAAGAAAGATCACTTGATTAACCTGCTCCTATCCGACCCAAAACATCCGATTTAGATTCTTAATCCGCGCACCTATAAGAATGAAAAAAAGTTAGTCGTGGGCTTCGAATTCTTCTGTGCAATATCGCATACGGTTTATTATTTTGGAACGACTCTATGTTTTTGCTACGAATAGTAGAGCATTAAACAAATTGATTGGTCGTGTCCTCAGAGGATTCACAAACAGCACCGACCGTTTTACATGATGATAGTGGTAATTGATAATGTGTAATGCCTAATTGTACCTAATTAATGGGCTTGTTCTCTGCAAGATCGCAGAAATTACAATCGTTGAGTTCTTGGTTTTATTTCGTTTTCTATTGTTATTAATGAATAGTGTTTCCTCGAGGGCTGTCTACAGTCAATAAATAACATTGTTTTCAAAGACTAATTAATCACAGTGTGAATCGAATCTTATATTGAAATCATTCTGTTGATATTGAGAAAACCGCATATTTTCAATAGATAAGTTTTCTTTCACTGTAGAAGAAGAAGAACAGTGAAAGAGAAATTTGACACATTTGAAAGCCAGTGTTATTTTTACTTTCTTTCGTTAAGTCGTCAGTCAGATTGAGAATGTCTATTCCACTTCAGATAGTAATTTCATATGTAGCAACGGACAAAAACACAGCAACACTTTCTCGATATGAAGAAGTCATCAATAATTTTTCTTCTTTTAGTAAAACATCCATTAGAAAATACTTTATTTGTTTTTTACCACTTTTAAAGTGGTAAAAAACTTAGAAATTTTCATTTCTTTTTTCATCATGATCTCCTACCACGTAGTAACGGCTACATCCATCATTTTATTGAAATTACTTTCTACAAAAGCCTCTAGGTTTTTAGCATATTTTAGGCAAAATCCCAAGATTTCCCTGCATTGAGACATTTGACAGTATATATTTTGAGTTCGTTAAAAATTTGATTTTTTTCGAACATAGTAAGCAGGTAAATCAAAGTTGAGGTAATTTTTCAAAATCGATTCTTTTTTCAAATTCGATTTAAGATTTTCATTTTGTGAATAAAAAAAGAACGGGGCCTGACATGGTTCCTTGTGGGGTACTACACATTCTATATACTTGGTTCCGCTGGTTGTTTTTCCTAGGTTTGCTCTTTCTGTACTACACAATTCTCAAAAAGATTGAACAAAAAATTGCACCTATTTCTTGTAATTGTCAAGGTGGTTATTTATATATGTTGTGATTTACTTGAAATGTCATATTACAAACATTTTTCTCCAAGAGACCATAAGTTTCAGCACATTTTCTGATTTTTTGCATAGTTCATATTCTTATTCTTTTTCGTCTACTGATGTATTCTGTTGTGTTTTTATCTAACAAAAACTACGACAATCGTAACTCCTTGAAACGACTTGAAGTAATTTATTTTTGACAGTAATGTAGTTTATAAGTATTTTTTATGCTTTGAGTATATTTTTGTATTTATTCTCGGACGGAATTTTCACATTCTATGGATGATATCGTTTATCAATAGAATATATTCTTCACTAATCAGTATATATATTGTCAAAATATTAGTTTTACTAAAATAGTGGTCTAGCGGATGTGATATCTTGGATCTCTACGACTACTTGACAGTGGAGGAGGACACATATTTGTTCAGTCACAATGACAGATTGTGAAAATGATTCAGATCTTTTAATTTCAACTCCAGCCAACTGCATATTCCCAAAAAGTGGGTATTTTTAGGATATCATTTTTGTGAACAATTTTTTTCACAAGAATTATCTTAACTTCTTCACTGTGTACTTATATTTCGAACCGAGTCTTCAACTCGGTTTTGAACATTGTGTGTATTTATATTTCAATATTCCTAATAGAAAATAGTTATTTCAGACAGATAGATTCTCCTTAACTACATAGTTTATGAAATGTTTTAAATTTTTTTCTTCAAAGTTATTCATTCTTCATATATTGATGTAAACAGGTTTATAAAAAAAAATAACTTCTACTTGCTTTTTTCAACATATCGTAAGTAATTGGCAACAAAAAAAATATATTGAAATTGAATAATTTTAAAGACATTAAAAAAATAAATAACAGCTCTGTGGTGAAAACTTCTTTCACTAGGATACTATTATTGGGTAATATTAGTGTTTGGTGTTTCAACATTATGTGAGATAAGTATATCACGACATGTAAAGATATGGCAACACTCATTAGTATACAGACAAGCATGCATACTCAATTATTTTTGATTGTAATGAAAAGGACATAGTAAAGGTCAATGCTAGTGCAACTTTTAATGTTCTTTGCAAATGTGTACTGATACTGAATAAGATTCCGTAATACAGGTGTCACTCGAGTTGATTTCAAAATGTAATTCCTCATCAGAAGTAGCTTTGTCAATGGTTTACCATTTAAAAAAGAGTTAACTAACCTAAAAATTCCTCCTGATCGATTGGTAGAATATACCTCCCCAGATAAAACCTAAGAAGGTTTTATAGTACATATTCGCCGCTGCGTTAATAAGTTTTACTTTTTCATTGACGAAGCATGCCCTCATTAACCTTCCTTGTGAATTTCAGCCAAATAAAAATAACTTTTACCTCTTGAATCCCTTCAGAATCAACTATCTTGCATTTCGTAATTTTACGTGGATTGGTTTTCAACACGTTTTTATTTATTTATTAGCTTCACTTGTATATTTGTTTGTAACCGACTATCTAGGCATACGTTTATGAAGCGTGTTTTTTATAGAGGTATAGAACTTTAAGTTGCAATAAAACAACGATGAATTATTCGATTGACATGAATTTTATTTATCCGAAAGATAATCTTGTGGCATTACATTT
>WOGN01000242.1:0-28233 GCA_015342105.1 Leptinotarsa texana | reverse complement strand
ATCTTCGCCAACGAATTACAGCAGAGTGCAGAAGTATAACACCTGATATGCTACAGAATGTTAGGAATAGATTTGAACAAAATCTGTATTATTGTATGGAAACAAATGGGTCACATTTTCAGCACTTGCTGAAGTAGGATTCTACTAAGTCAATTACACATTTCAAAGTACTGGATTGTAATTGTTTTTCTTCATAATACCTACATGTTTGAGTGAAATACAATAAATTAGGTATTATTGGGAAGATAATGTTGGGCCCTTTCAAATGATATATCACTTGACTTCACTTTCCATTTGAAATTTTAGGGTTGTTACTCACCTTCGCTAGGGGGTTGAAGGCACAAGTAGAAAAATACGTCTTAAATGTGTCCCCCTCAAAAGCAAAATTGATCTGTTTGAGCATTTTGGCGTTAAGTTACAAAAAAAAAGCAAGTGCATACTTTTCGTTGGACCACTCTGTATGTATAAGTAACATACTGTTACTGAGATACATTTACATAAAATTATGTGTTAGTTAAAAGTTGTATGGGTATATCCCAGGGTATTGTTTCAGGTTCTGTATCAATTTCAATAGCTATCCTTCAACGATAGAAGCTTAAGGAAATATATTTTCATTTTCAGATGATACGTTTTTTTCATACTGCCCAATGAAGTAAGGAACAGCAAAAAGGAAAGAATACTTCGTTGAAATGAATTATATCAATTCTCCGGAATTGAAATTGATAATCACCTCATGAGGAATATTCAATAGGTTGCTGACAGTCAGTCGTTGCTGATACTGCAAGCCAAAGCCTTCGTCCTCCCAGTCAACGCATATACTACTGATACTGTCTGCTGCAGTATCTGACGAAAATTTGGTACTATGGTCTATGTCTTTATTTGGGTGATATCATTTATGAACAACATTTACTCTTTATCAAAAATTTTGGAGAAGGTTATTGAAAACCAAATTCGAAAACATTTACCGAAACATGATATTATTGAAAATAACCAATCTGGTTTTAGGCCAGGTCATAGCCGCACTTCGGCTCTTCTGAAAATTACTGATGATATAATTGAGGCTACGGATGAAGGAAAAGTACCTATTTTGATATTACTAGACTATTCTAAAGCCTTTGATACTCTTAATCACAGAATATTACAATCCATTTTCAACTTTGTAGGGATCAGCAGAAAAGCAAACAAACTTATATCCTGCTATTTAAGCTATAGAACTGAGGCAGTACTATATGGTGGAAAAGTTTAGAATTTTTTAAAAATTGATAAGGGAGTACCACAAGGGTCAGTATTGGGTCCCCTACTCTTCAGTCTCTATAGTTGCAATTTTCTTAAGTCCTTCCTATCATGCACGCAGCACTATCATGCTGATGATTCACAATTATATTTGTCATTAAAAGCTGAAGAATACTCTCAGGCTATTAGTGCTTTGCATTTTAATCTGTATAATCTTGAGAAATTGTCTAATGATCATTGCCTGAAACTGAATTCAATTGAAACTGTTGCAATCGTTTTTGGTAGAAAGAATGCAAAAAAAGAATTTACTGCAAACAACTTCGCTAACATTCAGATTGGAGTGTATGCCTTTAATATTTTCTAATAAAGTTAAGAATCTGGGTTTGTATATTGACGAAGATATGAGATTTTTATATCATATCAGTACAAGTATACAAAAAGCATACTGTAATCTCAAACTGATTTATCAAAATAGACAGTTATTTAATGAAATAATTGAAAGTTTACTATGTGACTCTTTAGTGTCATCCATGTTAAATTACTGCGATGTTATTTACGCTCCTTGTATAAACTCCATTGACACCAAACGAATCCAAAAGCTCCAAAATAGTTGCTCGAGGTTAATCTATAGAATCAAAAAATACGATACGATTTCACACACATTGAAAAAAAAACGAATGGCTTAATATGAGTGATCGAAGGTTCCTTCACTCTGTCTGCTTCTTTTACAAAGTTTTAAAATACCGAAACCCCCCCTACTTGTTCAATAAGATAACATTTCGCTCAAATGTACATAATATTAACATTAGACAAAAAAGTTTGCTTTCTCCCCCAATGTTTCACAGAGTTTTACAGTTTTCATTTTCCTATCACATCACCAAATATATGAATAAAATACCACCAGAGTTGAAAGAACAGATGTCAGTCTGTACCTTCCGGTGCCGATTGCCATACTGAATCTCGCCTGTTTACTTTTTTTTAGTTCACATGTTTGAATATATCTGAAAATTAATAAAAGACCTTTATTATTATTATCACTCAGAGAAGTGATTGTTTTTCCAGCAGACATTTGTCAGTTCCTACTATATAGGGACATCAAAAGGGGTGAATGTGGCGAATTAAAATAAAAAATATGTATTTTTGAAGTGATAACTTCTTATTGGAGGGTGAACCTCTTCGTTACATAACGCGTAACGCCAGTTTTTCTGGCTTCCTTATCTCTCACGCATACCTCAGTGGAGAGCAGGCTCTTCCTCTTTCGTCGGACAGACGCTCAGTGCTTAGTGTGCGTTAATACATGTTCATACACAAAATAATCAATACAAGATTTTAATAATGAATAACGTCTCCTTACATTATCATATTATTATACATAAAATTCAAGTGGTAACTCAGAACAATTTCAATATTAAATAGTTCAACTTAGATTAGATTGAGTTATCACTTCTGTCGGGTGTTCCGAGACGTACAGGTACAACTTGACTAGAACTTCAGTCTCTATTCTTTTATTCTGAATTCAGAGTCACCATTCCAGGCAAATTTAAAAAAGACAACTCGGAGACAAAGAGACCTTTTCAACTTGTAGGTTATTTTGGAAGTTTCTGAAATTGAATTATTTGATGTCATTAGGTTCAAAAATTTTATTTCTGCTGTATACTAATCAGGTTAAAATAAAGTACTCCGAAATATCAACCTCCAAATGAAAGCTGCTTATTTTTCTTCCAGGGAAGACCTAAAATTTCCACTTCATATTTTTCGCTTCCTCATAATAATACATATACAAAGATTAACTTTTCAAAGATTTCGTTTCCATTCCCTTTTGTAAAAGCACACACAGCAGCCTGAGGCCTTTTTAAAATGCGGCACCGTGAAAACGACATTGAAAGAAATTATGCATGTTTCATGCCGATCCTTCTCTAATATAATTAGAGAAGACCCCAAAAAGAGCAACAGAACTCTGTTCCCAACTGTACTAGTTTAAATAACAAGTTTATCATTGTTAGAAGCGCCGTATTCTGTGCCCTTTTTTACTTTTCACGGAATATACGATGCGCATATAGGAAAGTTAGAACTATATCAACCAGGGGCGTACATTGAGTAGTAATAATAGGACTTGCTAAAATGAATATATAAAACAGATCGTGATGAATTCACACATTTCAATAGTTATATTCTCAAGTCACAAAAAATTGTATTCGAGTTATAGAGTCAATTAAGTTTGATCTAGAAAATCAGCGTAGTGTAATATTATTGAGCATAGCATTTGAGAAAATGAAGTCATTGTTTTGGTTTGTTGATCCTCATCAGAAATGTTTCCAGTCGATAGGTTTGTTGTTCTAGTAGACTCATTTAATGTCAACCCAATAAAAAATATATTACAATCTATTGAAAACTATATTTTTATGAGGGTGCTTCCATTTTAAATAGATCACACTGGATACAAATATAAAATTATGGAGGCAAATTAGCTTTTAGAAAATATTATTCAGAATTCAAACCACAGATTCATTAAAAAAACGAATAGTTTAATTGAAGTATAATATTGAGTTTTTGGCTCTCAACCTTTCCATCTGTTTACAAAAAATAGAACGGAAGAAAATTAATAATTTCAAAATATAATTTATACCTATCTATGAAGAGTACTGCAATTGAGGTATACATTTGCATGAATAGTGCCAACTTGCTACTAACCGCAATTTACAGATCTTCTAGTACAGACAAAAAAGTCACATTTCCAAGTAAGAACACACAAATAAAATAATAGGAAAGAGTCCAAACACTCCAAACGGTCTATGGAAAGCAGTCAATGAAATTTGTCCTGAAAAAATACAAAAAAAAATAATATTTAGAAATCGAAAATGAAATTATCACCTCAAAAACTGAAATTGCACATCACTTCAATTTTATGATGATGAAATAATAATAACAAAAAATGACACAGAGAAAATTCCATAGATAAAAAAGAGTAGCTACCTAAAACCTACCAATGAAAAGGAAGTTATTAATACCATCAATAACTAAAAACTAAAAAAATCGCCTGGATGGGATGGCGTCAGATCAGAAATAATAAGACAATTAGAAGAACAAATACTTCACCTCTAACTTATATTTTCAACAAAAGTTTTGAGATAGGAAAATTCCCAAACTACCTAAAAATAGAGGTTATCAAACTACTACTCAAAAACGGCAATGAAATAAATTCAGAAAACTACCGCCCAATGACACTATTGTCAGCGTTTTCTAAAATATTCGATTTATAAGTTTCTAGAGAAATATAACATACTGTCTGATAACCCATTCGGTTTCAGAGAAAATCGCAGTACAGAAGATGCCATTTTGATGCTGATTTACGAAATCTACAACGCATTAGATGAGAAGATCCCTTCATTAGGCATTTTTGTATGAATAATACTGTTTGCCATAGGAGATTTCTGCAAAAACTCTACTCCTACTTAAGAGGACCCACCAACCAATTGCTGAAAGATTACCTATCAGATAACACAGATAAAACAAACAGTTGGAATTTGAGGAACAAAAAGCCATCTCAGGACTGTTACGGTGTACCACAGGAATCGGAACAACAACAGAAGAAGATCTGAGTAGTATATGTGACTGGTTCAAATACAACATACAACAGTCGATACTCAAAAAAAATATTATTTGCCTTTCACATCTTACCCAAATCACCTTCCAAACTCTCGTATAGAAGAAAAAGTTCACTTGAAATATTTGGGAATAATAATTGATAGACACTTGAGATGGGATTTACATATCGAGCTGGTGAAAAATAAATTAAGAGGTCTACTCACAAAATTCAAGTTCTTAGTGGAATTCTTGGATATGAAACACGTGAAAAAACTGTACTATGCACTTGTGAAATCTGTTTTCTCACGGAATCTTAGGTTGGGGAGGTGTAACAGAAAATATTATACATAATTTGAGTAACATACAAAAATGGATTATGAGAATAATGTTGAAGACGAATATAAGATATCCAAGTAACAAGATATTTTCAGAGACTAATGTTCTTGATATGACAAATATTTTGTCAACGAATTCTAATGTATATCCGTAAAAATAAAATCAAGTTAACACCCATTGACCACCGTTATGAAACTTGAATAAGAAATAAAAACATGAAAGTTCCAACCTGCGAAAAAACAGCCCATCAACTCTCAACAAAATATCTTGCACCAAGAATATATAATTTACTGCCAAAACACCTCGAATCTATCAAATGTTATACCACTACAAATATATATGTTGTTATAATATTACTGTTAATGTATTACTGTTGTATCCTATACTAAATAAATATTATCATCTACATCACGCCCAAACTTTAAAGCTGCAGTGATGTTTCATGTCTATTCTCAACGTTGGATAGCCTTTTTTCTTTCTCTATTTTTCTATTTTGTAAAATAAACATTATTATTATTATAAATAAATCAGACACAGAAGTTTCGGTCTATGCAAACTGGAAAAAAATCCATTTGAAATAACTACTTCCAAACATATGAATAATGCGAAAATAAACTTTTCCTATTCAATTTGCATAACATCCATTATGAAACTGAAACAGATATAGGACCACTGTCTATATTTTCTGAAACCAGTAAATTCAGGTGTCCTGCTGTGCTCTATTTCTTTCATTATTTGCATTCAATATATTCGAACTGTTCATCTTTGTATGGTCAAACAAGAAATACAAAAAAGCAGAATGTTGGTTTTCTATCGACAAACTTTCGATGAGTAGGGATAAATCAAAAAATATATTTATTTCCAAATGCGCTCCGACATCAAAGAATGTAAAAGGTGGTTGAGAAAGCATAACATGGTGGAACAAACCTGTAGTGTTCTACACTGCAGTTTTGAACTTCGCCTTTTGGATGTTATATTTTATTTCACCCAGTTGCATCCAGCAACACTTCTTTTTCAGATCATTAACAAACATTATTTCGCGACCAAAAGACACTTCTCCCCAGTTAGTTTCTTGAATAAAAATAACAGATGAAGAAAGTACGAGTAGGTACATAAAGGCTGACTTTTGACCACAATAGGTCAAATGTCAATCTTGCTGCAGTGACCATCAGCAAGTTGAAGTCCACTCTACAATGAGTAGGGGTGGATGGACGAGATTCTAGTTTCTGCATACAGTAACCATGTGGGGAAGATCTCAGGGCACTGAACCCAAAGAAGGGCATGGGAGCATCATAGTTAATGTGTTGGAAAAAATGGAAACAACTCGAGCACCAATTCGGAGAGTGCGACCGTTACCACATAGCCTTTGATGATGTCTACTTCAGTAGTAGACAAAATGTTAGATATAAAAACTTGCAGACGACGGTCAAAAATCCGGAAAATAGTTTTCACCCAGTATTGAAATTCAGTCTATATAATAGGTTGAATTGAACTGGTCATCTTGTGAATTCGAAAAGTAAATTATCCAATACTTCATACTTTCACAGGCCACAGAAACCTTCAACTAGTTTCACTACATTGAGGATGATTTTTTTTTCTTTGATTCAGTAGAATATTCTATATCCTGGCAAAGGAATACTGAATGTCTATTCAATTATGAGTACTCAAGTACATTATCTGTTAATGTCCTGTAATGGGAAAAAGTTGGTTTGTGTAAAGGATTCAAGACAAAAACCTTATTCGTCGTTTATTGTCTCTGCTCGACTTCATTCCAACGGTTCATGCGTTTTTGCTACAACGCAGCTCCAATAAAGATTTTTTCTTTTCTTGTTCAAGTTTGCTGAAGGAAGTATTAATTTCTATTACAAAAGACTTTCTCCAGAGTATCATTAGCCTCGAGTTGAGGCCACAATATCGGTGAAATATACTCCCACAGGTTGTTTGCTGCGCTTGATATTAGCCCTGGGTGTTGGTTTTCTTAATTTGAATATCCGTGTTTAAGAAAATTTTGGAGTATGATATTCATAAACTTTCATTCCATTGGACATTTTCGGAATAATTATAGGCGATGAATAATTTATAGTCTGAGATGGTAAATTTATCTCGCAGTTGAGATAACTTATGACATTGAAGAGTGATTATTTCAGTAGAAAGAATGTTTATTTTCGGATCGATAATGATATATTGAAAAACTAACCTGGAAAGTTGGATACAAACAAAACATTGGATATAAACGAAGAAAAAAACACTGCATGATTCTACAACTCCTGGAATATACGATTTACTTTTCTACTGTTCACAAAGAAATATTTGCCTCCCACAATGGGTTTCATTATCATTTCAAACTTTCAGTGTGCAGTTTGATTTTGATCGTGGCGATAACTTGGAACGCATACGTTGACACGACTTTGGTGACGATTTACACTATTGGAGAAATTGTTTAGGTTTCACCTTCGCCATTAAAGAAACAAACGATTAATTGAAACTCTTACCGAAAATGTTAATATCATTTACAAATGTGTTTCTATTTAAAACATTCAATCCCCCCCATGCAATTCATTTTTCTACTTTCTACAGAAAGGAATATCTGCTTTTCTATTCACAATAGATTTTATTATTATTTCAAATTTTCAGTGTGCAGTTTGATTTTGATTGAAGGGGGCACATATTGACGCCTCTGATGAAGATTTATACTATTGGAAAAAGTGTTTAGCTTTCAATTTTTCCATTGAAGAAACAAACATTCAATTGCAGACGGCAGCATATTTGAAGAATGAGAGTTTTGTGTTTAGCTATACACGTGTTTCGCTATACAATAACTATCTCAAGCTTTTGTATAGCGAAACACATGTCGCGATTTTTGTGAAACTCTGTGCATAAATTCAATATCCAGCGTGGTATTAGCTGAGGAAGTAGCTGTTTTCCGACATACTTTTACCATACCCTACTCTTTCGAATATTTATTTCCTAATATGAAAATATTCACATTGTAGTGTAAGACCAAAGACATAAATATTTAACACCACCTGCAACTCTACTCGGAATGGTACATTCAATTTTCTGAGAGAAAAACGAACGGACATCTTCACTAACATCAACATTTCAAATATCCAATTGAATGCCTGGAACTTAGAATGTACGAGTATGTGGGGAATCAAGTTCGAGCTCGAACGGTGTGATTCATGCGGGTAGCCAGCACTTGGATATGTTCAATTTATTCCCAAAGATATATCTTATTAAGGATTTTTGGGAAACTGGAACACCTGTGTCGGCAGTGGGTGGACGCAGCTCTATTTTCATGCTGTGAACGAAATAGACCTGAAGATGGTGGATTTTGGTGAATCATTTCTTACTTATTGAAAATGATTTTTAATTTTGTCTTTCAATTTATTTCTCACGTGCTTTTTTTTTATCAATGGTTTTTTATTAATCTTGTACAAAAAGTGCCAAGCCACACCATTTACCAAAATTCGAAAAACTATTTCTTTCAGTTGAATCGTGGTGTGTTTATGATACAGTGAGACAAAATTATATTCGCCATACTTCTAGCGTAGTAGTGCAGTACAAAGTGGTGCTATACTTGAGAAATGATATTTTTTAACCGTTTTTAAAACACGCATATAGAAGACGATTCAGAAAAGTCCAAAAGTGGTGCTATACCTGGCACCACTTTATATCATAAATGATATATCATTTTTTTAAAAAAAAGAAAACCCACTTGTTGTTTCTTGGAGAAAACCATGTGGAAATATAAAATTTTGAATCAATTCGTACATGTGTAGTACCAGTCAATGACAAAGCTCAAGTTAAAATTGACATTCGACATCAACAAATATATAATATGTGTCTTGAACCACAGCCCTGTTGCCAAATAACTTAGGTGTTGCTTGTCTGTGGCTACCACATACTTTGATATGATTACACAATTGTAGCTATTGTAACATCTGAATGAAACTTCAAATGTATAGAATAAATTAGAGACAAATAGATTAAGTAAAATACAAGAATTTGGAAATTTTGTGAGATTACTTATCATAATGCATTTTCTGTGTAAAAAAATTATTGAACTACTGATGTATGTAGATATCTGAAAGATTCCATCTGTGATATGAACACTAGTAGAGGGAATCTGATGATTTATAGATGTATAAGTTTTTCCAGATGTCCATACGGTTTCCTTCATTGACTTGTTTGATGAGTTTTATGTTTTCTAGTTGGGGAAAGTTATGTTTGTTTTGTATAGCATAAATGGGTTAACGTTATGTATTATTAGAACTTATTGTTGAAGAAGTCAATGAAAGTTATGGAATATTGTGAATTATATACTAACTCCTGCAGATTCAGTATACTACGGAAACTACCCGCCAAACGGTCATCTCCGGCTAAAAACCAGTGAAGCGGAAAAAGTGAAAGGGGGATAGGTGAAAGCACTCGAGCGACCATGTAAATAGTTAGATCTCGGAGAAATAAATCCAGTTATCACCCGAAGACGATTGTGGATACTAAAAATCGAAACGTCGTGACATAACTTGGTTTGAAATCTTTTAATTTTTTTCTATTTTGTTTTAATTTTTGTTATTAATATTTTTCAACCTTTATTTCTCAGCTTTTATTAATATATCAATTTTATTTGTTTGGTTGTAGCTTATATGTTAATTCTTTAATTCTTTGTTATTTTCGGTTAATCTTATTCATTTTCTAATTGGTTTTTTTTCAGGGTTTTCAAATCAATTTATATTAGATTAGACAATGGAATTCCGAATTGATGAAATACGGATGTGAGTATTATTATTCAGATCCAATCTTTCATTAAATTATCTTATTAGTTAGTGTAGTTACCGGTGTTTAGTGAATTTCCTAATTGCATTGAAACTGTAACGCCGTAGTTGTTTATTTAATTAGGATCTAGAGACTAATGTTTTCCCAAAGTTTCTCGGAAGTTTCAGATTCTACTCTTGTAATAAATAATCAAGTGGGATCGAAAATATAAGAATTTCAGATGAGAAAAAGCGCTGCAGGTGCAAGTGCAGACTTTAAAGAAGTAGTTATTCAACATGATTTGATGATTAACATTGAAGGGTTCTTAGTATCTCGTTACGTATTTCAATTCAAATACTGATTTCTGTATTGATGCTCAAATCGGAAGGTGAGGGAAAACTACCTATATACAAATATGTAGTATTGGACCAGCAAATGAAATCCTTTCCAGAAAATTGACTCGAATCAATTTCAATTTTAGGTGCACCTGAACGTTTTCTTGACGAATATGTATGAATATTACTTGCTTGTATGATAATATAAATAATCTTGTATAATGATCTGAAGAAATACTAGTTACAGGAGATATGCTTGAAATGTCATAATTTAATCTCATAATTTACGTGTTAGGAATCACACGTTGAAAGGTAAGACCTCGTTAGTCCTTAGCTCGCACAAGTTTATCAACTTCTGAGAGTTGTCGTTCGTATGGAAGCGACAGCTGATTAATGACAAAATAGATTACAGAACAGATTTCAACTTGCAGTGCTTATGGAAAATGGAAAGAATTATGTGAATATTGATTTTCAATAGGATTTGAGACTTCTTCGGTGGCATTTCAGGTGACATTACTGAATATACCACTGATATAAGTTATCCAAGAAAAAAGTAGTGGCTTTCGGTTGTGTCATGAATACAAGGACCCACAGATATATCTTTTGGAGGATAAATACTTTTTAAATGCATGTTACATCTTCTATTGTACTTTTTTTTCTTCGACAACAATTTATGAATGAACTGTTCCGGAAAACATTCGGAAATAGAAACATCTGGAAGTATCATTGGTATTCGTATCGGTTTAATTCAGTTGTCGAGTTACGGGATACAGGCCTAAAGGAAGAAGGAGAGAACTGATTATCCATCACAATGAGGCAGCTGGTGACCGTTAGAGAATGTATTGATGCCACAAGTCGAATGATTCAGGATGTAAGATGGATCACTAACCCTTAATTGACTTACCCTTCATTACCAATACAAGTTTTTTTTAAGAAATAACACAAGACTTCAAAATTTCGTCGATGAATTCCAATGTTTTCAAAAACATAATAATATCATGAGAGCAAACGACATGGTATTGCTTATTGCTCGATTGGTATTGATCAAAAAAAACAAAGTTTTAAAGTAAGAGTTTGAAGAAATGGCCATTCGTTTGCCTCTTCAGAATTTGGCTCACTATGTTGGTTATCCTATGAATGTGAGGAAGAGAAGCTTTTAAGTGGTCCATCGGGCTGTTTGCCATGCGGGCAAATTTGGTATTCGAGATGGCCTTTGACGGTCAATTCGTTTAATTTCCAGACGTTGATTTGTGAAATGTGCGGAGGGGCTCGGATATCTGTTAACCAGTGTCGGCTACTGCCGACGCAATTAGCGGTACATTTTGACGATTCCCTCAAAACAGAAGTCTTTCGTGATTGTTTCGCCCCGTTGCACGAAGTGTTAATGAATCAAACCAGCCACTCACCACCATATAGTAATCATAGTATTTTTTGATGGGTTTTCGCCTTTGAAAAGTGAAATGATGACTTATCAGTGTCCAACCACTATTCTGTACCTCTCATGTTGTCGTAGGTGATCCACTGTTCATTATACATGATGATCCAATCCAAAAAAGGATCGTTTTGGTTCTGCAAAAGCAATGAAGAACATACTTCGAAACTTGTCAATTTCTATCTTCCAAATCATGGGGCACCCACTTTTCGAGTTGCCTCACCTTTCCAATACACTTTAAACCATCAAAAACCGCATGGAAGCTTACCCAGTTTTTCGGCCATCCCACGCATAGTTTGTGATGGGTCAGTCTCCACCAGAGTCCTCAAATCCTCGTCCTGGATTACTGTATTGTCCAGTCATTTTAGGTCGATTTAGGACTGCATTTCGGAAAGTTGACAAACCAAGCTGTAAATTTGTATAAACTTTTCATTTTGGCATCATAAAAGTATTCTTAAAATTCACATATGATTCGACGGCCGCAACTTCAAAAATTGGGGACAAAAGACAAAAAAACGACTTTTGCAAATTTTAAACCATTATCTTATTTCCAATGGATTTTATGCTGATTGTATTTTCTATCAATATTGTAGGAAATTAAATTCTCTATATTATTTGAAATCAACTAGTTATCCCTATCGAAATCAGCTCATTTAAGGTTTATAAATTATAATTTAATGAATAATTTTCATTTTTATCAACGAATACATTATATTCAAATATTTTTTCATTAATTATTGATTTTCAATTAAGTATCAATTTATTTAATAACACTTACTTGCCGTATAGTTATAAATTTGTAGAGGGAAACATATATATTACATTATAATTCAAATCTAATCCATCGTAAGTATTCTTCAATGAATAAAAATGAATAGAAAAGAAATAAAATTTTAAATAATATTTTCATTAAAAAATTCCTTTTCGTACATTTGTGAATATCAAAGTTAAAAAAAAACACATGGAAGAATCAAAAGAATAATGAGTTTTAACATCAATTGTCTTCTTCTTCATCGTCGTCGTCTTCTCGCAGCTGTAAAAATTCAAGAGCTTTATCATCTTCATTGTCATCTTCACCCAGATCCGTTCCCGATTTTTCCATGATTTCTGGATCAAAGGACCTATTTTCGTTAATATCGGTCTCATATGGTACAGCATTCAGACAAGCTTGCCTATTATACTGGCCAAAGGAGCATTGCAACCGCGCTTTCCTGCATCCACATATTGAACCACAACCACTTTTGCAGTTACAGAATATCGTATTGAGTAACTCGGCACATGATTCTCGGACCCAATGATCACTTACCCTACGGTGTGGGGAGTGGTCATTGGTTGATAATACTGGCGCGCCCTCCCGAATGTATCGGGGCTTCGGAGAATAGGGCCTGACCAGCGCACACTACGGTGAAAAAAAAATCTTCTTTATTATTTCCACATTCAAAACGATACAATTAATATTAGAAATCGAGGTTCATATATGGAAATAAAAGGCGAAGTTTATTTTCTGTTGATAAACACGACAAAAAGTATTCTTTCACTTAACCCCAACAAACCTGTGTAATGATACAAGAGAAAAAAAGAAAGTATTTCGCTAAAAACTGAAAAAGAAAAAAAATCATTTTTATAAAATTTGAGATTCAAGAAGATGTTTTTTGTAACATTGTCTGAATTTTTAAGCATTTTGTGTTCTTCTAATATTCAGAACCGGATTACACAGAGAATAGATTTGGTAGCCAAATGACCGTCTAAAATATTCCGTTCTAAAGGGAGGTACAGTCAGTAGGACTTCATTTCGAATATTCAGATTATGTACATCTGTACGGTAAGTTATTTTCTTATGTAAGTATAAGAGGGATCTTGTTTTCTAATTATTTTATAGTAAAGAATAACAGCATGATGTTTTCTTCTATTATCCATATTCAACCACAACGATTTCTTTTAATTTTGTGAGAGACTCTTTGTCGTCTTCTAATACTGTAGATTAATCTCAGACATGACTTTTGCAGTTTCTGTATCTTTCTCTTATAGCGTGTTGTTAAATTAGGGCCGTAGAGAGAGTCAGCATGATTAAAAGCTGACAAAAATAGCATTTCATATAATATACAGTAATAGACACATGTCTTTTACTGTATATCATTTTCAGATTACAGTACGCTTGTTGTAATTGTCTATTATATGTTTTTCAAATCTCAAGTCAGGGTCCAAAATTACTAGGTTTTTGCTACCTTAACCATTTCCAGCTTCTTATTATTTACCGTAATATTGATAGAGTCCTCCACTTTTTTACGCTGAAGTCTACTTCCAAAGGCTCCACGATCATTATTATTAGGATTGCATGATCATCCACCATATGTAGAAGGCCTCAGTATAGATCCCTGCGGGACATCTGACTTAAGTTTCAAATATTCAGAGCACTTATCTTCGAGAACAACTTTTTTCTGCCCATTCTTGAGATAGTTGCCTATTAACACTCGTGAATTTCTGAAAAACCTATATAATGCAACATTTTTAGTTACAAATCGTGTCGGAAGCATGACTAAAACCGAGCAAAACTAATAGTGTGCACTGACATGATCAGTAGCTCTCAAGATATCATCAGTGATGCGGAGAAGTGCTGTCGTACAGTCATAACCCCTACGGAAACCGGACTGAATTGATGGTAATAAAGAGCGACTGCTTAGATGAGACTTAATTTGTGTTTCCATAGCTTTCTCTAAAATGTTCGACAAAGTTGGCAATATACCTATTGCTCTTAAATTTTTATATTCATTTGGTTTTGTCTGCTTAGGTAAAACTTTATCGAGAGCATTTTTCCACATTGCTGGATATTTATTTTCGGTTAAACAGAAATTCACTATATGAGTAATATACGGTACTATATGAGGACGGCATAGTTTAATAGTTCCACATTGAGTCCATTACATCCCTTGGCATTGATTTTGATCTCAGGAATTATTATGTGAAAAAAGAAGTCATTAACCTCTTCAAATTGAAATATGGGAATATTCAGAGTCTGTGATGCGTTAAAATTCATGAGGTCTTCATGGGTTGGCTCAGTGAAAAGGATTCAATGAAAACTCATTAATTTCATTTGGTTCCCTGGGATGATTTGGAATGCTACAATTTTTCCAGGCAAGAATTTGTTGGCTCTCAGTGTTTTCCACATACCTTTGGAGGTGACATTATTAAATTGATGAAGAAAGTACACTCTTTTTTCCCTTTTTATATATTGACTTGTGAAGTTGCGAAGTTCTCTATATGCTTGCAAATGAATATCAGATTTTGTTTTCTTGTATTTTTTCAATGCTTTATATCTCTCTTTCATCATTTGTGCAATAGGAAACGTGAACCAAAGAGCTTTAGCTGTCATTACTCTAGATATTTTGGGGCATGTCTATAAAATAATTCATTCGAACAATTAACCAAATTAGATAATTTCTCATCAATGTTTTCTTGATAATTTTAAAAAATGATGTATTGAGAAGGTCGTAGGTGAAATGCAGCCTCATCAAATTGTTTAAAGTTTCTATAAGTTATCATTTTATTCTGTTCAACTTTAGAACATTCCCGTAATTCACAAAAAATAACCAAATGGTCGGATATTGTATTATGTGTAACACCTTTCATAAATTGACTTTCCTCTTGTACTATAACGTGATCTAATAGAGTAGCAGTTGTTGCTGTTTTTCTGGTAGGTACATCTACCACTTCTGTTAAGTTGAGTGATTCTAAAATTGGGTGAAATTTTCTAACTGAACAATTTTCAATATCAAGCAGATCTAAATTGAATTCGTACATACAAACTACGTCATATATCATGGGATAAATCGAAATCAAACTATCCTCCAATTCGTCCAGAAAAATATTTGTATTTGGTTTATATATCACGCCTATGCCATATGATTTTTTTATAAATATTATCTTTATCCATAACTGTTCCCATATATATTCTTATCTAACATTGATCACTTCTCCGTGTAGTCCGATTCTTGAGTAAATACATAAACCTCTTCCATTTGCATTCCTATCAGCTCCGTATAAACAATAGCCAGGAATATTTAACAATACATCAGCGACAGAGTTCTTTAAGCAAAATTCACATATCAGGAAGATATCAAAGTTATTATCTGAAATTATTTGTTTTACATCTCCTACTAAAGGCAACAAAGACCCATTTTCAAAGATGACATTAACGATTTTTTCCCTAATCGAAAACAAAAAGCCTTATCTTTGAAACAAAATTTAATATTGTTTGAAAGATATTTGTCATGATATACGTCGTGATATATTTGAAAAATATATTACAAGTTTTGCTAACACAGCAGCTTCATCAACAGTGATTCAAATCACTGTTGATGAACCTACTGTGTTAACGAAACATTTCTTGATATATTTTTCAAATAAAGTTTGTGGAGATCAAATCGTGAGGTGTAGTTTACGAAATTACTATGGATCTTCATCAAGTAACGGCCAAATCACAATCAGAAAAGAACAGTTTATGTCTAACGCACACTAAACACTGATCTTCTGTCCAACGAGAGAGAAGGAGCCTGCCTTCCGCTGACGTATGCGTCAGCCAGATATACTGGCGCTGTAAGGCGTTAAGTAAAGAAGCGGTTCACCGTTTCATAAGAAGTTATCACTTCAAAAATCCCCCTGTGTTGTCCTTTCATAAACCCCGTTATTCAATGATAATTATATCGGTAACAATCAACGATGAAGCCATGTTTTCGAGGTATATTTCGAACTGAGCTCGTTTAATCTGATTTGTTCGACCCCGTGTTATGTGTTTTGTTAACATCGACCCGAACTCACCGTTAATTACCTCAAAATTCAACCAACGCATTTTTGCGCCGCCTCCGAAAGTTATTTGTTCAACGTACACCTAATCAAATCTCTGAATAGAAAATAAAAGTCGTTCGAGTCCAAGAGAATTGGGGCCTTCAGACAATTAGGTGAGATTTATCTAAGATCCGTGGAGATCGTGATAATTTTGAAGTAATTCGTCGGCATTTAAGAGGCTCTCTTCGAGCTCCGACCATCAGGCGAGTCGCTGTCGGCCTTTTCAAATCTCAAATTAAAATTTCAAATCTCAATTAATTTCCTCTGAAGAAAGTGGAATATTGAATTAAATCTGACTGCGGAGAAAGAGTTTGTCTTCGGAAGGATTTACAGATGGTTCCAGTATTTCAAATAATCACAAAAAGTTATTACTTACAACTATTTTAGTCCAAACTTCAGTTCGGTTCTAAATATATTTAGCATCTTCTAAAGCTATGAACTCTTGTGGTAGAATTGAATAATAGTGATGAAAATCGTAACGTATTCAAGTAACTCTTTATTGTGAGATTGTCACTGAACAGCCCACAAAACCACAATACGTGTATCACTATTCAATAATTTCCTCAGGTATGTTCAATTTTACCTATTAAGTGCTTCACATAATTCAACCATTTAAATCATATGTCCTTCTCCCTCCTCAGTGACTAATTGGCTAAAATTTATTGAGAATGAATACACCTGAGGACACTACTGTATAGTGAAATAAGTGTTGCAGTTTTTCAAATTGTTCAGTGGAAATTTCAGTGTAAAGTGTTTCTTGAATAAGGCAGAATCACGCTTATGGATAATATGTTTATTGAAATCAATACAAATTATAAAAATATAAAACGATAACAACAAACATTAATTGGCACTCTGGGGCGACTTCATTAATTCCAGTAGCTTATTTGCTCTTTGAGCTGCAGGAAAACCTGAAAAAACCAGCAGCACCACATCAAAAATGAAGGGTGTCTCCAGAGGCATCAATAAGTTCAAGATATGTGAGAGATGAAAATATTTGATTATATTGAACGTAGTATAACATATATCAACTATATCTATAGCTGTAAATTATGAAAATTTTGGTAACTAACAAATATATCCTAACTTCCACTGTTATCTGAAAATCGTTATGAAAATGTCTTAAGAAATTCTCGCCTTTGATTTGATTTCATGTTGCACAACAAATTGAAAACCATTTATTTTTCTGTTTGTTACGTTTTTGTATATTGCAGATCATAAATATGAATCAAAGAAATTCTGTTTTAAGTGCAGCGCTTTTCTACTTTTCAAAACTATACAACTGCTTCTACCTATTTTTCATAGAAATATATTGAGGATGAAGGAACATCATTTAATACATTACTTTTCAAAGAAAATTGTAATCATTAGGTTAATTAACAATTTTATGAAATTTTTTTTCATAAGTAATGAACACTAGCGGACCTAGCACACATCTTTGTAGAACACGTCTATGAATTATAGTTATATCAGAACAAAAATCTTCTATTTGCTCTTTAATATAAACTTTTGGTTTTTGTTACTACTGAATCGATTTCATGAGATGTAGATCTTTACTTTTGATCTCATAATGAAAGAGCTAGTATACTTACTGAAACAGAACACAAACAAAATCTTTACTGAGATCCAGGAATATACCACAAGCAAAATAGTCCCTATTGAAATGGAGCCAATGTGCAAGGATCCCTCTATCTCACAATATGTCGTAATATCGATCTTGCATTATCAGTTTATGTACTGCGTCGTTGTTTTGTGGGACAACAACCGATTTTGAACAACCGGAATTCGTCGGCGACTAAACTACGACCACGATTGAATTCACTATACCAGCGATATACTGTGGTGTTTGATAGTACTTTATCGTTATACAAAGAACTGAGTTCATTGACACATTCTTGTTGAGGTAATCCACGTCGAAAGTTGTGAAAAATAATCCAACGGAAACATTTTCTTGAAATTTCTATTTTCTGGTCAACTTGTTTCTTGAACTCACTGTAAACAAAACAAATAAGAAATCTGTTTAAAATCAGTTTTCCCGTAACCAGCTGTTGCACCCCTACGAACAACAAGCCTCAGAAATCGAAACTTGTGCGAGCTAAGGAATAACGAGGTCTTACCTTTTAACGTGTGATTCCTAACACGGGTTGGACGATAGCAGACTAGGGTTTGAACCACCGACCACCACGGCCGTCAATTCGAGTGAGTAAACAAAGCACCCACGTTGAACTGCTTGGCAGTCGACGGATTTGTACATCAAATCGTGAGTACGTTCATGCTGAAAAATGTCAAACTCCATTAGTGTCGCCACTTCCCGAAATATAAACAGTCTCCCATCGTATGAGTTGACCTGTCACTGTTGATGAATTCACCGGTTATTCATTGGTTAGCTTGCCCTCAACAGCATGAAATTTGCAGAGGATTATTTGATCATTAGATGACATATGCCCTGTTTCTCAACCCTTCACCCTGTGATATGAACTGAATAATAACACAAACTCTAAAATTCATATAAGAATCTATACTTCTACTAGAAACAACGATATTGGTTTCCGATATCTACGCCTATGGGCAAAACAAGAGGATAGAAAATGAACCCAGAAATTCGTTTTCGGACGAGATCTATGGCGTAACCTCTTGAGAGGCCTATTACAAGAAGAATTCGAACGTACGGAATCTTGTTTTATATTCATAGTCTATTTAGCATTACCCTGACGCGATTATTTCAGAAAAATATTGTGATCGCTTCGTTTGCTTGTCTCTTACACGCCGAACGGTGAAAAAGCGTACAAAATATATTTCCATTTTATATGAAATGTTATCGTTCACTTGTGGCTTGGGATTTTTCACGAAGGATTTACGAGCTCAAACAATTATAAATTGAAGATATACCCATTTGTCTTTATAAAAATGAATGTATAAATGAAATAAATGACTGTAAAATATAACTTTTTGATATCAGTAAACAACAGAGATTGATGAAATCATAGTATACAGGTACATCAATTTTGATGACAGGATTATAACATTTTATTGAAATAGTTGGTGAGAAATATTATTCTTTACGTTTGATATCGTTTGTGGAATACATGATATATCAAAGAAATTTTAAATAAATGCTGGTAAGCTTCTACATCTGGTTATAGACAATGCATTGCTATTTAAAATTTTACAGTTCTCTAACGAGGTTTTATTTTCTGATACATATTGAGCGTATAAAATTACATGCAAATATACAAACAAAAAGGGTTTATTAGCAGTGGTTGCTTTAGTATTTCAAGTAGATAGATGTTTACTCATAAAAAACAAATGTTTCAATTTGATGGTATTATGCACATGCCTATAGGTTGATTTTGATTTAATAAATGAAATGTTATTTAAGATAGCAACATTTATTTCATTATTTCATCCAGCATTCAATTTGTGAATGCTTTATCGAGGTGTAAATGGAATATAAAAAAGTGTTGAATTATCTGGTATTTTTATTTAGATGACGAGTAGTGCCGTGAAAAATTAGTTTTACCACAAATTAATTTAAGACTGTGATATGCGCAAATATATATTGTATTGACATTCTGATATTCGGATAATTTAGAGATTTTCCAGTTGATTCTCTATCTCTATAATAATTAAAGACGTCTTTTTTGCCGGAGTTTTGATTTCTTTTTATTTCTTATTGTTAGCAGCATCAATATTGAACTATGATAACGTTGAAGTATGTAAATTTAGCTTTTTAACCTGCCTAGACCAGTTGTATTTCGTTTCAGCGCTTCCATTTGTTTGAAAAAGCAAATGTTTACCAACCGGTTGCGTTCGATTTGGTATATTTCAATTGGCCAGTTTCCAGTATGACGAAATATTTCAAATATTTCAGAATATTGTTAGGAAAAGAGAGTATTCTTTCCATAACATTCAATTGTGATCGTTCAATGACTTCAATCTCTTCATAAAATAAACTAACTGACCCAGCAAACTTCGTATCACCTCAAAACTAATGGTTAATTTGTTAAGTTATCAGCTGAGTTGGTTTGAAATTTTAACGTTGTGTTTATAAACAACGACCTCAGGCTATACTGACACGGCCAGTTTTACGGATCATTTTCTGTGCTTTACAGTAGATTTTGTTTTGCGATGGAATTGGCCGACATTTCATTGTGAGATTCTTACTGAAAAGTTTTACAGAAAACAATTTTACATACAGCCATTAATATTAAAACAATCAATAATGTGAAAATAAATAAATAAATAAAATAATAAAATAAATAAAATAGATAAAATAAATAAAATAAATGAAATAAATAAAATAAATAGAATAAATAAAATAAATGAAATAAATAAAATAAATAAAATGAATAAAATAAATAAAATCAATGAAATATTGAATAGTTCTTCGAGTTTTTTTAATGACTCACTGAAGTAGACTCACGCAAGGTAAGTATTTATTGTCAGTATGAAGTTGGAAATTTTTCTGGATGATTATGTACATACTTTCTCATCTCTTTTTGAATAGTTTGAAGGATGTTATATCTTTTATATTTTTAGGTGAGACGTTGAATATTTTTGGACCATAAAGGAGAAAAGAATTCAGGGTGAACGTTTTATTAAAGAATTAAATTTTTACGTCCTGGTTCATTTTTGATCTAGTATCTCTTGAATGTTTCTGCGCGAAATCTGTTAGTTTATTGAACATTCTTATTATGCAATGATAAATATAAAGTGAATGAATATTCAACATGTTGGTTTTTTAATATAACTCTCTTGTTGAGAAGAGTCTATTTTTTTTAAGATAAATTCTATTAAAATATTTTGAGAATGTTTGTATCCGATCCAGTTATCACCCGAAGACGATTGTGGATACTAACAATCGAAACGTCGTGACATAACTTGGTTTGAAACCTCTTTAATTTTTTCAATTTGTTTTTCATTTTTGCCAATAATAATTTTTTCAATCTTTATTTTTCAGCTTTTATTAATATTTTGATTTTATTTGTTTGGTTGTAGCTTGTATGTTAATTTTTTGTAATTTCAGTCTTTGTTTAATAAAATTGTTATTTTTGATTAATCTTATTAATTTTGTAATTGTTTTTTTCAAGGTTTTCAAATCAATTTATATTGGATTAGACAATGGATGTCTGAACTGAGAAAATAGTTTGTAATGGGCTAATATCATTTTCGAAAGGTGCACCCCAAGCTGGAATACAATATTTTATTATAGATTCGACAAGAGAGGTATAGAGTATTATAAGATTTTTTTCGACAGTATGTCACGTAGTTCATAAAAATTGTGCATTAATACTCGGAGCCTTTTTGTTACAAAGTTGATATGTTCCCTCCATTTTGGGTGCTGATCTGAAATAATTCCGAGGTATTTTACAGATGGGTTTGTTCTATGGTCTGACAGTCGCAAGTATTTTGATTATTATAATGCGGTATATTATGAATTTTTATTTTGTAGTTTTTGGGTTGATCACGAAGGGTGAGGGAAAAGATCAGATACTTTGTCTTGTTTACATTCAGTGATAGTTCAGTACTATCTAGCCACATGTATATTTTTTGAAAGTTTGTTTCGACTGTCTCTCTTATTTCATGCCAAGATATTCCCGTGTAAATTAGAGCAGTATCATCGGCATATCCACTATCAAATTGTTGATTTTTGTTATACTGTTAATGTGAATGAGAAAAAGTATCGGTCCCAAAACGGTTCCTTGTGGTATACCAATTTCCAATTTTCACTCGTTGGATTCGATTTGATAGGTAGTTCTTCATCAAAGCCAAAGCATTGCTTCGAATACCATAATTGTTCAATTTTTTCATCAATAGTACATGGTAAACTGTATCGAAGGCTTTGGCCAGGTCCAGGAAAACGGCCATGCATTTAATTGGTCTATCCATGACCTTCACAGTGGTTTCGAGATAATACATCATGGCATTCTCCGTGTTTGAGTTATTCACGAACTTAATTGCCTGTCAGTTATTATATGATGTTTATCCAAAAAATTAAGTAGTCATTTTCTGACACATTGTTCGAATATTTTAGCTAGCGTAATTATGATAGATATAGGTCTATAGTTGATGATTTGGGATTTTTTCCCTGCTTTGAAAATTGGTGTTACATTGCTGATTTTTCATAGCCAAGGTATGACGCTCGTTGAGAATATTTGATTGATGATGTGGAAAAGGGGAAATAAAATGTTGGTATGAATTGATTTATGATATTTATGATAAGTCCAATAGTATATAGTTTTTATTGAATTCCAAATAATAGTGTCAGCTAAGTACTATGCTACATATAGACACTATATGTAGCAGACACTATATTCAGACACGTCTGAAGAAGCTATTGTATATCTGAAAACGTGTTGCGTTTCTGTATAACTGTTCAGTGAAGATTTCACAACTGAGTGTTTCTTGAAAATTAGATTTTGTGTCAGAAAACGCATAGGTTGATACAGAAATAATGACAAATATATTCTATAGATTAATACTACATACATGGTGATTTACACTACTTACAATAACTTATTAAATATCAGTCCTCAGCAGATTTCGTGTCGTGAACAGTAGGGAGTCAAAACAGTGAATCTACAAAAATGATACGTCTGGCAAAACTGAACATGGCGCTCCTCTCGTGCGATTTATTTTTCTCCTGTAGTAAATTGATTCGCAATATCTCGCAGTTTAATTGCGTTACGTCTTCCTTTTGCAAGATTTGATCTGTTATGGATATTTCTGACTTTGCTTCTATCACGACATATAAATTATTCATGCCTGGCCTGCATATTCACCAATTCAACAACTCCATTTGTTATACCTTGACAAATTGAACGTTCTAAGTTATATTCCTTATTATCTGGATTTTGTCAAATGTAATTTTGCTATTTCAGGCTATGACATGTCCAACAAATCAAATATCATGATGAACAGGTGATTTTCATATGTAAAAGCTCCCCTTTTCATCCCCAGTAGAGGCGCCCCAGTTGGAATATTCAAAAATATTTTCTCATTGCATATTTATAACATAAAACAAACCTTCATACAAAATTTGAGCATCCGTAAATATAATATACAGCCAAATGGAATCAATTCATTATTTCGGTTACGGTACATATTTTAACAAAATCCCGAAACACGTCAAATTTGAATTATAATTTGACATATTTCAACAGAAAATTGTTACCCCTACCTTCAACCCACCTCAAATGACAGATACAACCCCCACTTCTTCAAATAGGAAGTATAGGCTTAGCGATATATCGTTTGACAGGTATATTCATGCTCTACTCGAAAATGTTATTGCTTTCGAATTTATTGAAACAATCAACATAAAATAAATTAAAATCATGTGGTTACCAACATTCAATAAAATATACTCAAGTCTTATTGCAATTTACTCAAAACTTATTTCATGTTGAGGTATTGATAGTAAGAATGATGGTATCCTTTGAAAAACTGTCAATGATTTCTGTGGCAACGTTAGTTTGAAACGCCTTGTCAACTTGTTTTGTATGTTACATTATTAGTTGTCAATATTTTAATTTTAGTTTGAAGTTCGTTAACGTCAAGTCTGACAAATACTTAGATAAACGGAAATTCATAAAATGACTGTTTTACAAATGATTTTTTACGGAGATAAAATCCGAACACAACAGGAAGTAGCTCGTTTATTTCATGGAAAATTTCCTAATTTACTGCCCATTTCTCAAGAAACAATAAGCAAAATAGGGAATCAGTTTCACGAGCTTGGTAATGTGGGGCAGATGAGAAAGGGAGCTGCCAATGCAATGAGTAATGAACTCAAATTAGATGTGACGCTCAGGGTGTGGAGTATACTTCAGATCACTGAGCCTAAGAGTTAAGTGAAAAGATGAAAAGAAATACCAGCGTGGTCTAAACGGAACTGGCTGGTATCTCAATCGCCACAAAAGAATTAACCAAGAAAGGAATTTCGGGCAAAAACATAACAATCTGCACTCACAGCAGACAAGCCCTATTGAACAGACAACGTATAACCTCAGGGCTGGTACTAGAGTGTCATCAAGATTTAGCAAAAGCCTCGGTAGATAATAACATTATCCTGAGGTGAGTTAAAAGGCACGACAGGAGTTAAGGTAATCGCATTGCCGACTCTTCAGTCAAGGAAGCGGCTGAACTAAGAATTTTAGTACCCAGTGGCACGTGCGGCATGATGACTTCGACAATTGCGGAGATAGTAAAACTTTACACCCATGGTCAATCCTCAAAGAGATGAGACGAAACCAAAGGATGTAATCTTGCTAAGATCACCTTGGAAGACCCTGGGAAGCTGGCGCCGAATAAATATTTGGCAATGATCAGGAAAAATCTACGCCAAATAGTAGGATTTCTGACTGGTCACTGTCAACTTAGGAAACACCTCCATAATATGGGGCTAGTGGACACACCTCTATGTAGGATGTGTGAACAGGAAGATGAGACTGTCAGGCATGTCCCATGCGAGTGCCCGGAGTTAGAGTCAATATAAAAGAGTGTGTGTTCGGCGAGGCTTGGCCTACACCTGCCGATATAAAGGAGATGTCTCCCAGTTACCTGCCCACCTTCCTGGAAAGGACAGGATGGACCTAGGAGTACAACTCTTTGGAAGGATGTACAATGTGTCACCTGTGGCCTAAGTACTGTGGGTTTTCACTCACCTTCCCTACTATACAGATACAGATAGATGTGATGCTTGAATTTCAGGAAAACCCACTACATCGAGTGCTTCCACCACATTCAATGTTAGCCATACATCGATAGTAAACATATTAAAAGAAAATAAAATCCATCCTTATAAAGTGATACCTACTCAGGAGCTCATGAATGACGATTTTGATAGTAGAACTTATTTTTTGTGAGCAAATGATGGACATGTTGGATAACAATAACATCCAATTAGAAGACGTTATGTTTTCTGATGAGAGTACTTTGTCTCTTAACGGTCATGCTAATCGGCAAAATTGCCGCTACTGGTAAACAGAAAATCCTCACTGGATGAGAGAAGAACATACGCAATACCCCTGAAAGGTTAATGTTTGGGCAGGGATTGTAGTCATTGGTCAATTTTTTTATTGAGGGCAACTTGCAGGATGGACGTTCGCTGTGAACATTTTAAACATATATTTTGTTAACCTCCATAGTTCTTTTTTTCATTCTCTATTTCATTACGTTTTGCATTACATTTGATTTTTTGAGAGTATTTTATCGCATTTATTCCATTTAAAAACATTGGGGGTTGTACCTGCCTTTCAAAAAGGGTTGAAGTTAGAGGTGGCACTTTTACGTTGAAAAGTGTCAAATTATATTTTTCATTGGACGTGTTTCGTATTTTTTTTTAATAGGTACAGTATCTGAAATAATGCATTCATTTCATTTGGCTTTTACCCATTGTATAACGTATGAACAGTGATGAAAAGGTTATTTTTATATGTAAACGCCGCCCTTTCACCAAATTTCAACTTCCTAGGACTTATCAGTATGGAGGACTAGAGACGAATGAGTGTTAAGTGACTGACTTTCGTATTTGTACGCATAGATTTCTCCAGAATCGCACCTATTAGGCCGAAAGTTACCAATACTCGCTAATAACGAGCAAAATGTATCGTTAAAATTGACGTATTGACAAATCCTAGGAGAGGTGTATAAATTAAGCAACCCCAACAAATCTTGTTTGAGAAAGCCATTGTAAAGCGAAACATGCGTCGCGGTTTCATAAACTTTTCAAGTGAAAATCAAAATAAATCCTATTAATAATATCGCCTGTGATTTAAAAAACATAGATTCGCGTGGAACCTACAGGGCAAATGATAAAATATATTTTGCTTCGCCTTGGTATGAAATTGATGAAAGCTGAATATAATTTTTGTGATTGTTCATCCATTTCTTTAATTTTTCTTCAATATATGAACCATCGACTGATATGTTTCTGTACATTTTTGTACCCAAAATAGTGAATGAAATAATGTAATTTTGTGATCCCTGATTATTCAGGACCTAATTCCCCAGACATTTACGAAACTTCCATTTCTCGTGAGAAAGTTGAGGAGAATCATCAATTACACTTAAATTTTTCGATAGGGTCTCTTGACTTTCACAACACCTTATACAAATCCTCGTGATTTCCACAACCCGCTATATTTTCCCCACCGGGATTCTTCTTCCGGTTGTCTTCCGTTCACCGCTTACTACGTCCATGTCCCCATCTTTTCAACTCAGCCGTCTACATTCCCACAAAAAAAGCTAATGGCATCTCCAGGGTTTCGAATACCATTGTACGATGGTCGAATTCGTTGTAACAAAAAAAAGGCAAGTGAATGTACAGTGAAAAGAAAAAAAGATTACAAACACATTTTAACCTCTATATAGAGAGAACCTAATAGATTACGAAAGTTTCTGTCCCGAAAATGGAAAAAGAGAAAATTTAATCTGAACTCGATCTTGTATACAACGAGAAAGATAAAAAATGGTCTCTCGAATGAAACATGGAAATGTTTTTCGCTAGGCTCGTTGCTGAAAAAAGTTGGCTCGTGTTGATTATTGGATTTTTATAAAATACTGAATTCGGAGAAAATACTAGATGAAATTCATCTTACACCCAGTTGAGGTTTTTGAAGACATTCGTTAGATTGGATTATTTCTTTCTTATTATTCCTGGCTTGTACATTCTGAATTGTTAAATTATAGGCATCAAATTTCAAAAAAAATTGAAATCAAATCCTTCTGGAGTAGACATTCTTGAAGATTTCATTGGATGTAGAGATATTTCGTGATCAGTTCACCTATAATCAATCAGACTGATATTTTTCTTGGCGAGTCATGTTTGGGTTTTTAAATGAAACCTTCCAATAATAGCAATAACTTCACCCACCAGTTGATCAATCCTCTGAAAATAAACAACTTTCGCATGTATAAACGATTATTAAACCGTATATAAATAAACAATGAATAGTATATGATGAAATTTAATCACATAAGTAATTAGAAACATTTGTTTTAAAAATCAGCGCTTGTATTTCAGAGTCTCATATCAGATCATAATTAATTATTAATGTAGTAGGTATTATCTTGCATGACCCTTCAGTCAATTCGCAATCTCTTATCTCTCCACAAAAAGGACGTTCCACTAAGACCTATCATCAGCACCAGAGATTCGGCTACTCAAAATTTGTCTGGATTTTTACTTCCCACAATACAACCATTACAAAAAAAAACATCTTTTTTTGTGAAGAATTCAAAGGAATTTTGTCGAACTACTACGGTCAATTGAAGTCACACAAGAAGATCAACTAATCAGCTTCGACCTGGAAAGCCTTTATACCAACGTTTCGGCTGAGAAGCACTCCAAATTATACAGAGAAAGCTATCCGAAGACGGGAACCTGAAAGAGAGAACAAATCTACCTATAGAAGTGTTTATGGAATTACTAGGATTCTTTGTACGGAACTGTTATTTCCAACTGAAGGACGAATTCTGTACACAAGATGAGGGACTGCCAATGGGATCGCCATTTCCACCAGTTATAGCCAACATGTATATGGAGTGGTTTGAAACTCTGGCCATTGAAGAAGCCCACAAGAAACCTCGGGTCTAGTTGAGATATGTTGACGACACCTTCATAATATGGAACCATGGAAATACTGAACTAGACGCCTTCCTGAAACACATCAACAGCATGAGACCTTCCATCACTTTCACAATGGAGAA
>WOGN01000241.1:0-28234 GCA_015342105.1 Leptinotarsa texana | reverse complement strand
TTTCAATCGAACTTAATGAAAAATAGAAAAAAAAAAGAACGGATAGAAGCAGAAGAAAAAGAGAGAGTAGCATAAATAAATGAGAATTTGATGTTTTATATGTGAAAATTCATGTCACAAACATAATGAAAAACTTAATGGTTCCTACATATTTTTGGCAAAAACATATTATGTATAGGTGTCAACTGATCGATGTTATGAAAGAAGGAAACCGGATTGTAGCATAAATTTCTTCAGATTTTTCTCAAAACTAAGTGATGGTAGGGATTTCCATTCAATGGGTAGCCGATTATATAAGCATGCAATGTTATAAGAAAAAGATTCTCGAAAAAGAGAAGTTTTATGTTTAGGTGCAGTCAAAAGATCTTTAAATTTCAAATTTAGATTATGTATATCGGTTCTAAAGAACAGTTTCGTGAGTAGGTAGGCAGGTTCCCCAGTGAATATGACCTCATGGAATAAACTAGCAGAATGCAGTATGCGCCTAGCATCCATGTTCAGCCACCCGAGTTGTTCCAAGTACTGAGACACATGATCACGTCTCCTTACTCCTTGACGAGTCTCATGCACGACTTCTGCAGTTTTTGAAGTATCTGCCTGTCAGATTTCAAGAGTCCTAGACCATAAACAGTATCAGCATAGTTGGCATGAGATAGTACCAATGCGTAGCAGAATAATATTTTACTTTTTTTGTTCAAAGATTTTTCCTCGAGTATACTAATTTTAGATTCATATAACCCTTCCTAAGAACCTGAGAAACATGTGTAGTGAAACGCAGAGAATTATCGAGATCAAGACCTAAATTTTTCGTGACGTCACTTTTTGGTAATTGAACCCCATCGATGGAAATGTTAATCAATTCACTGCAACGATTCTTTGCATTTGGCCTACCGAAGAGCATGACACAAGATTTAGATGGGTTTACAGAGAGACAATATTTACTTGATTCAGTTATCAGAGAATGCAGATCATGAGTCATTCGTTCGAGCGCAATATTGATTGAATTTTCATCGAATTGTAAATACAACTGTGTATCGTCGGCGTAACAATGCATGGAAGTGAGAGCTGAGAATTATATAAAACAAAGAGAAGTGGACCTAAAATCGAACCTTGAGGGACCCCATTATTTATTTTAAGGGTAATAGATTTTTATTATTGTTTTTTAGTTTAGCTTTTTCTTTAGGATGATAACTTGTTGATAACCACATTGTCTGACAAATTTACGAAAAAACATACATATATTTTTCTACGCGACTTTTTCTTGCGCGACAGATTGCACGCGGTTTTATTTCGTCGACGCCTTTTTCCCCGGTGAACTGTTGATACGCGACCAATTGTCGGCGACCTTTTTTCGTGGATCCCAAACAAATGATATTCCAAACCGTGGCGATAATGAAGCACCGAATCGCAATATATATTCAGAGGAAACAACTGTTGAAACTGCACGTACTGTACGTAAAAGATTTCCGAGAAGTCACTTTGTGACACAAATACTGTTGAATGTGACACGTCTGGCATACATTGCAATGAAGTCTGCAAGGATAATCTCCTACGGCGTCGCCCGCCTTGAAACTCTATTAGTCTGGGAGTTATTTGATCGTCTATCCTAGGATTTCTTTGCAATAAATCCCTTCATTTCGAAGGCGGAGAGGTTTGAAAATAGCTGGAAATCCACCGATTTTGTTTATTTTTTCAGTTGTTTTTCTTATTTGACGGAAAAACAACGAACTGAAACGAATGGCAGATGCGAATAGTGAAAATAAATCGGGATATCAGCTCGTTCGTCTGTTAGAAGGTTGTTTCAAAGTCGAGTTGAGGAGTTAATAATGATTATAAAATTGTTTCCAAAATTTCAAGATATAGTTTTACTCCAGAAAGAAATTGAAATACCGAAGGATTCTTCATCTTCATTTCCAACGATACATTACATGAAGAGGTTATTTTATTTTTAAAATATTAAAAAATTATAAGAGTATGTTTAAAATAATTTTATCTAAAACATATACAGTGTGTCAATTTAAAAGCTATATCTCACGAACGAAAGCTGATGTCGAAAAATGCTTGAAATCGTTCCTAGGATCGACCATCAAGTTTTTTAGAATTAGGAAGAGTACCAAAAAAGGAAGCCGCATTTCCTCTTTGGATGGCTATACTAACTTTCTGAATGAGAAAAGATGTAGCTCTTGATTCGTGGGTGAATCAAAACTCTAAAACGATTCCGTATCTTCTGTTTCAAATGAGACACCTTAGATTTCATTTCAAACGTAATAATACCTTCAGAGCAGTTTCTAAAATATAGGGTCGTATATACCCAGCAATCCCATAGTTAAATTTCCAAAGCAATATATTATGTCAAGAAGTTTCCCCTCCTCGAAGGAATATTTTGAACGAAAAAGATTTTTATTATCGTACTCGAAGATACTGGAGAAATCTAGGTCACTAGTTGAAAATGGTGAAAAATAGAGGTAATGGTCGGAAAAATACGTGCGATAGCTTATTCGATCCGAAATTATATATAGAAAAATGTGCTAAAACTTTTTTTAGTGCATGAAAAATTGCAAAAGTTATGAACAAATTAAGATTTAACAAAAGGTATTTAGGTTTTTGCAAATAGTTCAAAAACCATAAATTGAAAAATTAAAAAAAAACTGAGTGGAGAAAATTTCCACAACAAGTCCATCCCGAAACTCTATTTTTCATAATTTTAACTCAACGCCAAAAATAGGCATCCACGGGAGAATTTGAGGATACGAACTCGGCGCCTAAAGAGAGTGCGACACAAAAAATAATTTTTTCAACTATTGAATATTCACCCATAAATGTATAACAATTGTGGTCTATTCTGAACCCTTGAAAAAATTATTCTCATTGGAGAAAATCTTGAAGCGAATTATTGGAAAAGCAAGGTAATATTTTACTTGACTTGCGTCTTTGAAATTTCAAAAAAATATCGCTTTGTAAAGCTCATTTTATCAGTGCATAAGATAACGTTAAAAAAGTACGAAAATTTTTAATATTTTGTTTATTATATTTTTTTATAATAACCAAAAATGAATATTCGACTTATTGTTATATATTTTTTTATATATTTGTTATCAAATGAAGACATTCGGTGAGTTGAAAGAAACAATTTTAGCGCCAGTGGTTCATAAATTGTTTATAAACAAATAGAATATGTCAGTATCTCAGTTCGAGTGGTTTCCGCAATTTTTGAAGAACATAATTTTTGAATAAAATGAAAAATCAAAAAATATTCTCTTCAGAAGTTTGAAATGTGTGATTGTTTCTGTGATTTTTGCCAGAAAAAATGGTTAAGTTGATAAAGAAAAAAATCATAACTACAGTTTTTTTATTAAATTGTAGAGGATGTCAATTATAAATTGATTGATGTAGACGGTATTACGTGGTAAGAAACTTTCTATGATTTTACCACTTTTATATGTCTATACAGGACGAAACTGCGGTAATGATAGTTACAAATAAAAGTGGTGAAAAACATAGAAAGTTTTATTTCTCATTTTTCATAATGTGAGTTATGATTTTTATAATTGGAAACATTTCTCCACTAATTATTTGAATATTTGAAATATGAAAATACGATCATACACAATTAAAAATTGTAAAATCAGTATATTATGATGCCGCGCTACACATGTCGAGTCCGCATCTCCTAATTCACCCGAGGAGGCATATTTTCGGTGTCAAATTGAAATTATAAATAATAGAGATAGAGTTTTGGGAGGTGGGTTAGGTTAGTGAGTGGATCCATTCAACACTTCATTGCAACCCGCAAGGGTTTATTGTGGTTCACACCTACTCACACTCGACCAAATAAACCCACCTTCTTAACAAAGCCGATTAGTTTGTACGGTGAATGGTCAATCAGGTCGGATGGTAAGACTACAACTCTGCCAAACTCTGGACACCTGATTTGGTCCCCAGCAGGGCAGGCACAAAGTATGTGCCTTGCTGTTTGATAATTTACCAAACAGTCTTCCCACAGTCCGTGTCTCTGCATATGGTGATTCAAATGACAGTGACCTGTAAGAAGGCCTGTTAGACATCGTAGTTCATCAACTACTGTAGTCCAACAACAGTTTGGGTATCAAGCTTCGAAGGGTGAATAAACGCCTTAGAGTGAGCCAAACCTGGAAGATTGTGCCAGAAGTCCATAAATCTTCTTGCCATCCAGGTGTTCAATCTTTGTCTGGCAAAGCCTTAAACCATGCTAATTACAGGTTCTGGTCCGATGAAGTTGCTTGCATCACCCTCTTTTGCAAGGGAGTCAGCAGCCTCATTGTCTTCCAGGCCAAATGGCCTGGAATCCAGACCAGAGACAATCTGTTTGGAGTCTTCCTATCGAGGAGAGTCGTTCTTGACAATTTGCTACCAATTTAGACGTTGCTTGGTAGGAGCCAAGAACTTCCAACACCGCTTGACTGTTCGAGAATATTTTTATTGATTTGTTTGTGTATGGGATTAGAGTCTTCCAATCTCTCCGCACACAATTCAATTGCGTAAATTTCCGCTTGAAATACAGTTGCATAGGTTCCTAGGCAGGTTGATATCTCTGTCCTGAGAGGTGGGACTTTTTTCGAAATTCCCTCCTCTTTAAGGAATCCATAAATTTCTTAAGTTCTTAAGTTTTTTATTCATTTTCAAAAACCTAGTAATATAGGGACAAAGCTCAGCGCCTCGTCTCTGCCAGACGTCAATTTACTCCTCCACTTTTACCGTCATACAGTCGACCAATCAGAAGCTACCTCGCGAGAAATTCAAATTCAGTAGATGAGTAAGCTTGGTCCGAGCTCAAAATCCCATTATTTTCTGACGGAGCTAAACTTTTTTAATTAGCACCACGTGACTGGAACGTGACAAGGGGGACTGAGGGGTGAGGCGGAGTCTCAAGGGGGGCTGAGCGGTGAAGTGGAGTACTAAGGGAGCTCACGCTCTTTGAATTTCTCCGATACTCATTCCATCCTGCATTGATTACGTCACACGTTTCTTTCTTCCACTAACTAAAGTCGCTCTCTGGAACACTTACCAACGATGCGCGACCTTGAAGTGGGCTAGGACCAACGTTGTTCATCTACTGGTTTGAATTTCCCGCTGTACGCGCGGTAGCTTCTGAATGGTCTACTGGGTAATGACGAAAAGTGGAGGAGTAGGGGTGGACTGGAGACCGACCATCCCTACTAAACCTGAATACTATTTTTACATCTCAATTTTACATCTTTTGTTAAAAATGTGCTGAAAATCCATCGAGATCTGTCGCTTGAACATGTATCAATTTGACTTCAATGTATCACACATAAAATTGATTCAAGCTGGAAAAATTCAATGTAGAAAACATTATATTTTCAACACTATTTTGATTATAATTATCACGTGTGTAAGAAAATATAGGCTATTTCATTTGAATGGAGTTTTTGAGTTTTCAGTTTTGATTCATCAAGTATAATAGTAATATATTTGTAATAGACCGTCCTAATGTAATGGAAAAAAAATATATGGTATCAGTCAATTTTTTCTCAATTGGTAGATTGACAGAAGCAGTGAAATTGAATGGCCTGTTTGATCCCCTAACTTGACCTCATTTGACAATTTTTATAACGTTATTCGAAACCTAGAGCTCATTGCTACAGAGTAAGTAACATCGATGGTATGGTTGCGAATATAGAATAAATCAAGAGACCAATCAACTCTGAAAGTGTAAAGGGTGACTGACGCTCAATTTGAATATTTGATTCATAATGATTTATGTTTGTATGTTTACTTAGCGACAGTAGAAAATGTAATAGTTTTCAATAAAAAGTTTGAAGAAATTCAAAAACAAAAAAATTGAAAATCCATCTTCCTTTTACCTAAAAATTTGACAAGAGTGCAACCCAAAGGGGTTGAATGAAGAGAAAATTATTAAAATATATCATTTTAACATTGTATCCCAGAATTTTTAATGTTATGTTCATTTCACAGCTTGTGACTTAATAAACGCCCCGTATATTGAAATTATGCATGTAACGTTTCAACGAATATGCTTATAATTTTTTGTCTTCATCCGGTATGATTATAATTTATGGATTAATTTCATAATCTATGGCGATGGACGTTATTTTCCCAAACCATAGCCATCATTTGAAAACAATAGAAAGTCAACAATACTTCTAGAATTCAATCTCGAAAAAATTAACAAACTTACCTAACTTTGATTACAAAAACGAGACGAAACTGTCGATATTGGTCAAGTCGAATGGCACATGACTAACTGAATTCGAAATAAATATGTGTCAATTCCGTAGAAGAAAAAAGTTATTCCGATAAGCTTCTTTAATTTGTTTCAGTTTTTACCCTCTCTGTGATAATGACGTTTAGAATATTGAATATACGGGGTGCAACATTCTCTTCTGAATTGTTGTATATGGAAAATTATAATGGCAGATTTCCACCAAACTGACAAAACCACAACAACTGTGTCGTTTTCCATTAAACGAAAACTTGAGTTGTCAAAATAAGAAACATTTTGAAGACTTTGTGTCGCGGGCGACTGTTTTTGTCAACAATGAAATGTCCTCTCGGTGTTCTGTCTATATTAATCTGTGGTGGGTATAAATTTCGACTATCGGCAAAAAAGTAATATAACCAAACATTCTCGGTTCCAATAAAAAACTGATTTGAGGACAACTTTCCAATAATATGGGGTCGTATAAGTGAATATAATACAGTTATACACACATAAATAAATACATTTCTAATATTTCCTATACAATTTTATTTGTCAAGGAATTGCCATAACGAAAGTCTGTCGTTTCATATGCCACTTGAGTTTTTGCTGAAGGATTTTCATTTGGATAATGAAATATTTTCGACATTTTGAAACCAAACCCAGTTTTTCAGGAAGTTTGGAGTTCTATTCGAAAAAATCGAAATTTTCTCGAGTTCCGATACACCCTGTATCAGTAGAAAATAATTTATTTGAATTATTATTCGATAATAAAGAATTTACATTCCACTTACAACACGTATATCGGATTCCTTCAAAGTACTAAAACATCGTTGATAGAAATAGTTTCAATCAGCTTTTGAAAATATCGAATTCGACGACATAAACAAGCTCATTATTTTACTTGAGAATACATTCGATTGCTCTGAAATGGAATGAATGAAAAAAAGTATATTGGCCTTTACAAGAAAGTTTAAATCGTATATTCATACCAGTAGAAATAACAAAAAATAGAGTCAATATTTATGCCTAACCTTCCACTAAAAACAGGTCTGACGATGGTGGTATATAATAATTTCAGATTTTGAAAAATGTTACGTTTTCTCAGATAACTAAAATATGAGAGAAATAGAAAATAAATTTGGTGATCGTCTTATATAGATAATTTTTGCGGAGTATAATACCAAAAACTCAATGTTTCCAAATTGGAATTATTCAAAAATTATTGGTACTTGTAGTTTGTTCCAGAGATAAAAGTGATGCAGAATTTCCAATTCTATGGAAGGGAACAACAATAAAAGAATCGAACTTGATAGCAGCTATCATATGTGCAATACTCAAATCCAGGTAATATATTAATGAACCATATCATTGGTTCACTATGTATATATGTATGTATCTTTGTTCCTAAGTTCTATGTAACACAGATATAGTGAAAAATATTCAACTTACTAATTTTCGATAACTCCTCAATAACCCTAAAGGTAAACTGAGCCAAATCATGAAGGTAATTAACAACAAATATAAACAACTCAATAATGATCCAGCTATAATGACTGAATAAATCCATTCTAATGAAACAGTAACAAAGAGGATCCCTTGAAGAATCATTAAATGAATAAGTGCATTTCGAAGTCCACTTATTCAAATTAGTTTCTTGTAGAGAATCGTGTAACGGAAATTGTTTCCAAACAAACAAAGGGTGTGAATTGATATTCTGTTACTGTTGACAGGAGAATTAAATAATGACATTTACCTGCCAACTCAGATCAATTGAAAGCAATTTTCATTCATTCTAATTATATAAATAGGTAGTCAAGGATATGAAAGAAGTCACACTGAGTTAGATCTGGTAATCTTGCCACCAGCATTACCACTTTTTTGAATACTGTATTTTGAGTTTCAGTGAATACGATTATAAAAGTTACTGAAAGGTATTATCCAATTAACATCAAAAGATAGACAATATACGTCATTAGCTTTGAAACATTTTGTGAAACAATAAAAGTCCTACACCACTGCGATTGAATAGCCTTTTCTGGGGCAACTAAAAATTACATATTGATTGTATTTAATAGATATGTATATTCAGTAGATAAGAGTAAATGCGAACAGTCATTAAAACAATATTATACCTCGTTATTAATTGATTCTATCCACTTATAAAATTGTTTCAGACTCACGCTAATGACCATGATTTTTCATATATTCATTTGTTATGGAAAGTATTTCCAAACAAGTGAAGGCGACATTTTCAAGTGCACACTATTACCAGACATGCTTCTTCACCTGTCAAACCAGGTTTATCAGATATTTCTTTAAACGTCACTCATTGCCAACTTTTCTAACGGACACTCAAGTGTGAAGAAGTTCGATTAGGTAAAATCTGGCAAACTTGCCGACCACTTCAACATCTTTCTGAATGTTGTCTTTTTTTGAGAAAAATATGAAAGTAGAAACAGTGAGAAAACAATAAGTCAAACTGTATCTTAAAAGGACAAAATTATAGCAATGATGATGATAAAACTTGTTAGAAAAATGAAGGCAGTCTTCGTTTGTGATATTATAAGCTTTCTCTAAGTGAAAAAATATTGATTATGGATAATGGCTACAATTTCGGAATTAGTGAATGGAATTACCGAGCCATAAAACAATACCATTTAGTGGATTGAGTTGCATCTCTTTTTCCTTCTTCAGAGAAAAAAGTATTATTATAGTATTCAAAAAACTATCATAATGCTTGTTATTCACAAACAGCTATTGGCAAATTATGCTGTTGAATATAAAGCATAAACTGCCGCGTAACTTGATGTTATGTTGAGATTTATCTCATTTGCTTTTTCAGTGATTTATAGTTTTTCATTTGTCTTTATTGTTTATAATTTCTGAAAATGTTTTTTCAGCACATGCTGTACTTTATTTTTAGAATTACCTGAAGAAAGCAAGCAAATCAAGAACGATGTAGCAGCATATTTCATTGTGATTTTCAAACTTCACTTAGTGCTTACAAAAATGAAAACATTTATTAGTTCTAACCAGAAATCTAGCAGCGAGAGAATTGAGTTACTTGAACAATAAACGAACTAGCATTATCCAATTTCAAAATGAGAGGGTAGGCGTCAAGAACAATGATTTGTTATGGAGAATTTTCAAAAACTAAGGTTTTTTCAAAAACTATGTTAGTGTATTGGAAACAATTAGAGGAACTTCCAGTATAAGATAATCTGGGAGCACATTACTCGACTTGCCCCTACTTGCATTGGTCAAACGGAAAGAACTGATGACAAGATCGAACTGGATTATTCCTCTTTTTTGGATTTTATTTCAAATAATTGTATTAGTACTGTTCATGAGTTTGTGCTTAGATTCGTTTATTATAAGCACTAATCAAGTGCCTGATTAGTAAATACATTGGTACTATGTGTGAAGTTTGGTAAGAGATTTTGATGTAAAAATGGTGAAAATATTTCTGAAATTTACCAACTCACTGCGTTGAAAAGAAGACTGTGAATCCAAACCGCTCTTTGTTCACCGGAAAAACCAATACTGAACTTTTCAAGAAGGCAAAAATATTGGGTTGGCTTGTTCAGTTACACACGTACCAATTTATCTGAGTAAATTAACCATTCGTCAAGGATGATGAAGCGTGTGAATGTGAGCAGTACTGTAAATTAAAACAGCTGAGTGAAGTTGATGTTTGGAAAAAATACAGGTAATTTTCGAATTCAGACATGACATCAGTTTAGTGATTGAAAGACTTATTTTCAGTTTGTATAACAGGATCGATCAATGTCAGAAATACAATTGTGATCTTGCGAAAGTTCAGAATTTCAATAAATTCTTTTTTAGGGCTCTGCAACATAGGCAAGAAAACAATGGAAATGACCGATTCGGAAAATATTTTGAAATACTCTTGTAAGAACAATTTCTGGCAACCATATACGAAAAACATTTTTCTGTATTTTTCTTTAAAACTTATCGGAGATTTCCTATCACATCCTGGCCAAATTATTGGATATAAATAATCTAAGATTGTGACTGTACGGTCCAGTTATCTGAGTATATAATAATACTGCTTTCGAATTGATTTAGCAACATAACCTCAAAATTTTATTGTCAAGAACCGCTGAATCGAAAGGATGACTGAATTACTGTATCTATTCGAGAACACGAAACATAGGCGTCATCAATCCATGACGCAATAACATACGTACTTTCAGACAGCACCCTTCTCTTCTACAAGTAAAAAACGAATATGAAACAATTAACGTTTTCGTTCAATAAAAGAGAAATCTTGTTTTGCTGATAGTTTGCATCCGGTTCATTGAAGAAAGATAGCTATACAAACATCAAGTTATCAGATTTTGGGACCAAATAATGACGTATTACTATCATTTGATTGATAAATGTTGCGTAATGTTGAGTTTCCACAGTGTAAAGTATCATATCCAACACAAATATTTGTTTTTTAGAACCAATTAACCGCGGGCATTTTATGTTAGGTGAATTTTATATCGATGTTATAAATTTTCACCTCAAATTGGAAATGCCTAATTATAGTCTTGCGAATACTTGTTTATTAAAATTGCTAGATATCGGAGTGAAATGTATGTAGATATAATTGATAAATTGCTGACAAATTCGATATTGAACCAAAACTGTAACATGGAGTTACTTTTCAGAAAATTTCATGAATGAAAGCAATTCTTCATTGAATGTTTCGGTTGTCTAACGCTAGTTTCAACTTGTTTCTTTTTATTACTTTTTGGAGTCAACAGTTATGATTTCTATGCGCTATTTCTGTGATTGCAGTTGATTATTACAGTTTGATTTTCAACCAAACTCAAAATAAAGTACAGTTGAATTTTTCCGCTGGAGACGCATTGACGTCCATGTGATTGAGAATTGATCATTTAAAAAACTATTTGTATGTAACTATCGATGTTCTCAGTTTCTTGTGCTCTATTAAAATTATTCTTATGCCCCACATGGAATGCGGAATGCAGAGGTGGCTGTTGAACAGTGATCATTTATTCGGCGTGTACACAGCCATAGCTGTCTTCTCTGTATGCCTTCGTAGGCAGTTTGCCTTGAGCTATATCGATTATTTCGTGATTCAATTAAACACACTACCATATATGCAGGATGTGGAAGATTAGAGCATTCAAAAACAGGCAATATGAATTCCTTCGAGGTTGAACTATTATTTCAAACTCACTATGATGTACTAGTTACTGGTTGGAGAAATTGATATGAGTTGTCTTATCGATGTTAACTACTTTGATATCAAAAATGCATTTGACGAGTCCCGCATGATAAACTTCCCTACATAGATTACCCACTCTCTGTTGCAATCGATTCAATATTTTTCATTGAACAGATCTTGTCGAGTTAGAATAGATGACCAAATTTCAATTGCATACCCAGCAACAAGTACTGTTCTCCAAAGATCTATAACTGACTCTCTGATTATCAATATATTTGCCAGTCAGAGTAAATTGCAAATAAACGTTTAGGTTTCTCGACGCGCAAGAGATCATTATGATCTCCTGAGGACGCTAACTTGGTTAGCGAAACGCACTTCGTGAGATCGTAGTTTCTGTTCTGGTGTTGGAAAACTGTTTTCAATAAAAGCATAAGACATGTAGAGAAGTAGTGCCAGTGGCGGCTCCTTGATCCCCATCAACAGAACTTCAGTGTTCTCCTTATTGGTTGCAATAATAAAAAAACAGTATTTTATTAAGTAAGTCATCATTATGATTTCCTGAGGACGCTAACTTGGTTAGCGAAATGCGCATTGAGAGACCGTAATTTCGGTTTTGGTGTTAGAAAACTGTTTTCAAAAGAAGCATAACATGTAGAAAAGTGGTGCCAGTGGCGGTTCATTGATCTCAATCAAAAGAACTTCAGTGTTCTACTTGTTGGTACCAATAATAAAAAAAGAACGATATTTTATTAAGTAACACTGCGGTATCTCGACGCGCAAGAGATCATTATGATTTAGTGACGCTAACTTGGTTAGCGAAACGCACGTCGAAAGAGCGTAATTTCTGTTCTGGTTCTGTTTCTGTTTCTGGAAAACTGTTCTAAATGAAAGCATAAGACATGTAGAGAAGTGGTGATCTCAATCAACAGAACTTCAGTGTTCCAATAATAAAAAAGAGCATTATCATTATGATACTACTCAAGAAATCATTATGATTTCCTGAGGACGCTAACTTGTGAAACACGCGTCAAGAGACCGTAATTTGCTTTCTGGTGTTGGAAAACTGTTTTCAATAAAAGCATAAGACATATAGAGAAGTGGTGCCAGTGGCGGCTCCTTGATCTACCGACAGAACTTCAGTGTTTTCCTTGCTGGTTCCAATAATAAAAAACAGTATTTTATTAAGGAAGTAATACTGAAATTTATCAGAACCAAAAAGACTTTGCTCAGTCGAAACCTAAAATGAAAAACGTACATTGTGAAAACATTTAGTCAGCGTTATACCTTAGGTGGTAAGCCGTTTCTTCTGCAAATATGCTACCAGAACTCTCAACCATAATGTAAAACCCTTACTTTGTTGAAGACAATGGTTCGCTTGAGCTAACTCAGAAACATACCACCTAGTTGTTGCTAAAAATTCGTGTCCTATCATGTAAACATCAACTTGAATTAACATTGTTATCGGATCATAAATTACGAGGTGACCTTATTGAAACATTCAACATCTTTCGGTGAATTTTGATTTCTTTGCGCGAAGTAACGATGAAAGACTGAGAGGAAGCAAAAGATTCCTAAAACTCTGTCGTCAAAATTTTCTATGCAACCGTATTTTCATTCAATGGGATTTGCCTGAGTATGCTGCTTGTGCTCCATCAATTATCACTTTCAAAAATTCTTTGGAAAACTATTGAAATTTTTGTCTTCAAATAATAGTTCTATAGCATTCTTAGTCAACAGACAACTTTTCTATTTTCGAAATAGTATAGTGTTCAGAAAATTATTATGTTTTTATTACAAATTATTTCCTAATAACGTCGGGTGAAGATTATCAATTATTCTATATTTAACAAAAGTTCATTTATTTGATGAACATTCAAGAAATAAATTCTCAGATTACTAAAAGTGTAGAAAAAAGTTATTTTTTCTTCTCCAAATTTCTTCTTCTTCTTTGCATGAAAGTATTTTGTGTTGTAACCAATTACGTTCATTTTGGTTTTTTTACGACTGTTGAACAAGAAAAAGAATAAAATTACTTAATTCAAATAATTGCAGCAATAAACTTGGAGAAGAAATATCAAACCATTCATGAGCTTTCGAAGAAGTGTTTACGGATTTCCGTTGACACAAAATTGTGGTAGACTGAAGCTGTGGAATGATTTCACAACAAAATAAACAAGAAAAACTTTTCCTGACGCGACTTGTCTTTTTTTTGTATTATGTTATGAATGATGGTTTTTCTATAACTACCAAATGTTCGAATCACATTCAATATTATAGTAATTGACTTATTCATTTTTTAAAATTTTTTGGTCTCACATATGATTTTGATTGTTTTGGTCTCAAAAATGTGAAGATGGAGTCAATGGTATACATCAAAGACGTGTCAAGAGAACATTCAGACTTCACTTTAAAATCGAAATTTATCAATAAATAATAATGACTGCTAAATAAAATAATTTTTTTACAAACAGTTGAACCCACGGAAAAATGCAATGTATGAGCATTTAAAGTTCTAGTTTGAATACGTATTTCTAACCTCAATTTCGAAATATGTTCAAAAATTGATTACAAGCTGTTTGGGAAGCATTTTGATAAAATTTTGAAGAAAAGTCATCATTTTGTGGTGAACTCCGATTTTTTCTCTGGATATTTCTGGAAATTCCTTACACAAGCTGAAATTTTGTGATAGAAAACTTTGTCATGTGTAGAAATAGTAAAATTCTAGTTCACTAGTATGTTTTACAAAGGAAAACCTGTAACCTGTGAAATTTTATAATTTTCACTATCAGAAAACGAGCTGAGAATTGCACAGGCCAAAATCTCTCCGCGTCTTTACACATGCGGATTTTCTTTGGTTCGATTTATTTTCAAACTTCCTCGACAGATGCCAAACGAGTATAATTGTCTTGGGGATGAGGGGTTAGAATGTAAGATACTAAAAAATACCTAAACAGTAATCCTCTGTGACATTAAATACTGACCGTTTTAGAATTATCACCCTGTAGCTACTCTCTTACTCTATCTAAAATACTACTTATATCAACCGAACTAAAATGAGTTGAAATTATTAGTATCCAACACATCTTACTTTCTTTACTATCATTCTAACCTCAAAATTCCAACTTACGGCGTTGAAGACAAATATATACCAGTTTGTATGGACACAAGTCCTGGATCTTTGCCCAGTGAGTTGAAGCCACTCTTCTCTATTATTATCTATATATTTCGTTCGTAGAATTCATTTTTCAGTAGAAAAATTACCAAAAAAGTCAGAACAACTTATCAGTTACCAGTGTTTGGCAACAAGTGACGCCACAGCAATAACGTGACGTCACGGCAATTAAGTGAGGTCACGGCGATCAAGAGACGTCACAGCGACCAAGAATTTAAATAAATATTATTAAAAAAAGAGAATATTTTTTTGAGCGCAATATTTTAGCGAAGTAAGTACATTAGGTGATGTTTAATGTACGTCTATAGTAGCCAATGATAGTCAAATTTGTTTCAAATGGACCAATAAGTGAATTCAGCGTCGTAGGTGGGTCGGAAATCACTGAAAAAATATATACGCCTTATACTTGCTACCTTTCAATAATGTACTCAGGTAAAACAGCTTAAGAAAACTATTTGCCAAATTTCAATGCTAAAAGTAAGGATGTAAGTTCAAATCATCGATAAATTTTATAGTTCACCTTATAATCAGTATTACAAAAATTTGTTTCGATTTAAATTCAATACATATATATGTTTTATTTGATGCTACTTCGTCATATCAAGAACTCTACTATTGTTGAATATAATGAGTTTTCTCTTGTATACTATTGACTCCAACGGATGTTAGAAAAAATTTGAAAAGCCTCATAGTAATTGAAGACCGTTAATTTTTTAAATTATATCTTTGTTATTTACAACAGAAATATGAATTTTAAATGCTGCGAATGAAAGCAGACTTGCTTGTTTTCGTTTCCAGTTCATAGCTCACTGCATTGCTATTTTTTTCATATCCAGACATATATCCAAAACACTCAATACAGAAAGAATTTCTCATTTATATTTGAGAAAAATGCTTTGGGAAACTCGATAAGTCGGGTTTATGAAGATCTACAGTGAATAACAGTTTCTTTTTTTATTCGGCCGTTACTTGATGAAGATCCACCTCTCCACAAACTTTATTTGAAAAATATATCACATGTTTCGCTAGCACCGCAGCTTTGTCAAGTGATTTGTATACTTCGAATTGTTCTTACATTATTATTTATATATTACCAGTAACCATAATTGAGACTACCTCCAAAAAATTACATAAACCTCTACCGACACCTGTTCAATTGTGATCACCTAAAAATATTACCTCGCATCTACATTAATAATAATTCTTTCTCGATTTTTAATAGAACAAGTTCTATTCAAATCTAGTTGGCCGTTCATTAGAATGTATGAATTTTCAAGTTTATTAATTTCAATTGCTTCCAAATGATTCAGTTTCAAACCGTTATTTTCTATGTGCAAATTTTCGAAACCTTCATTGAAGATATGATTTTCTTCTAGTAGATGATTTGAATATGTTGAATTTGTTTTTTATTTACATAGCTCTTATAATGTTCCTGGATTCGATTCTTAAATGTTCTGCCAGTTTGACCAATATATACCTGAGGACACGTTCCACACTTTAAATTATATACTCCGGATTTCTTGAATTTGGATGTTTTGCCTTTATTATTTTTAACTAACTTTCCAAACGTATTACTTGTTCTATATGCAATTCACTATTGAAATAGAAGCAGACAACTCAATCAATCCCTTGGACTTAACAATCAGTAGAAGGAACAACAAACATGATTTTTCAATTTATCACAAACCGTCCTATACGGATATTCCTATATATTACGATTCTACCCATCTTTATCAACACAAAGTAGCAGCTCATAATAGCATGATTCTATTTCAATAAATAATTTCAATAAAGAACTAATAAACAAAATACTTGCCAAGAAAGTCTATGCAAAAGCGATTCGAGACGTTTTTCCTGTTGATAAGGTAGATAATCAAAATTATAGAGCTTCAACGTATTTTGACAACCAACGGAAAAAGTGGCTTCATTTTTGAGAAAACGAGATTTTAAAATTGCAAATAGAACAAGTAATACTTTGGGAAAGTTAGTTAAAAATGATAAAGACAAAACATCAGGATTCGAGAAATAAGGAGTATATAAACTAAAGTGTGGAACGTGCCTTAATGCATATATTGGTCAAACTGGCAGAACATTTAGGAATCGAATCCAGGATCATCATACGAGCTATGTAAATAAGAAAACAAATGCAACATTTCAACATTCAATGCAACATTCAAATCATCTTCTAGAAGAAAATCATATCTTTACCGAAGAGTTCGAAATTTTGCACTTAGAAAAAATTATTATTGATGTAGATGTGAGGTAATATGCTTCAGGTGATCACAATTGAACAGGTACCTTTGGTAGAGGTTCAGGTAATTTTTTTGAAGATAGTCTCAATTATGATTAACTGTAGTATATAAATATTAATGTAAGAACAACTTGAAGTATTCAAATCACTTGACAAATCTACTATGCTAGCGAAACATGTGATATATTTTTCAAATAAAGTTTGCGGATATCAAATCGTGAGGTGTTATTTTTTAGAAAACACTGACTTTGTTCTTGTAATGCACTTTTTGGAACGTTTGATGTAGTATTGAATATCAATGGAGTTGTATCCCAAGACCAAACCGTTGTTTTTAACATCTCGACACGTGTTTAAACTATTATAATAGTTTCTTAAAATAAATTTTAAAAAATTATGGCACGTTTTTATGTATAGCTGTTTTTATAATTTTTTCTGCTCCAGAAAAAATATAACGTTGGTCAATATTTCTTTATAACAAACTTTTTAACTAATAAATAATTAAAAAATAAATAAAAAAATATTTTTTGCCAAACTATTTAAAAGTGTAAATTATGATTTCTTAAAGCAAAATTATTTCTCAACTGATTATTTAAACAATCTAAATATAAAAAATCGATTTGAAACTATTAAAAATTAAAATTAGGAAAAAAAAATAAGTCATAATTATCTCTAGGCAACAAAATAGCAAAAATATTTTTCAAAAATATTGAATTTCTCTATTTGTTTAAAACAATTTAATAAACAAATTATGTAAAAAATTCACATCCTATGTTAATAACTGCCATTGTTTAATGTGAAAACATAGCTAAATATCAATTTAAAAAAATGTTATTAGGAATTTTTAAATATCGACGATTGGGAAAAAATTTCAAGTGTTAATGAGACACTAGATTTTTCCAAATTTTTAAAATGACATTTTACGTCATAAAAAAAATTATTTCTTTTGATAAACTCTCTTTAGCGGCAGCGCGCGCATGCCGTAACAGCCGCGCGGAACCCATTTTCAACGTCAAATTAAAATTATAAATAATAGAGATAGAGTTTCAGGAGTAGGGACTTTTTTATCGGAAATTTCCTCCTCTTCAACGAGCTTTCTTCAAAATTGTTTGAATGTTATTATTCTTTGAGTTATTAACGAAAAACTAAATACCATTTTTTTAAATCTTATTTTGTTAATAACAATTACAATTTTTCACCTGCACCAAAATCCTTCAAAAACATTTTTCTAGAGGTGATTTCAGATCGAATGAGCTATCGCTCATATTTCAAGGATTCTTATTTCTTCTTTGCATGTTTTCGAACTCCTAAACTCCTAAAAAATATAACCCCTTCAATTCAAATACCATTAATCTTCTTCTTGGAAATGTTCGCTTGGTGATTGAAACACGTGTTGAAGTGTTAAAAATGACGGTTTCGTGTTGGAACTCTGTTATTGAACATTTTCGTAACACTTAAACATGAAACATGTTTCAAACAATATCGATATATTTGAAACACTAGGGATATAATCTAAACGGAAGACTAATCTCTCAGTATCCTCCTATTAAAGTAATTTTCTGTCTAGACCAATTGTATCTTCCTCAGCATAACCTAACCCAACCTCAATAAATAATTCGCCTGACCCAATTCCGAAACACGTGATGAAAACAGTAAATGAGATCACTTAAAAGATTTCTATTGTTCAAACGTTTTAATATAGCTAAAAAAATCAATAGTCGATAAAGGAAAGTTTAATGAAAACCATTGATAATCCCTTTGTACAAGGCATATATTGATCTAAATGAATTTACGAATATCTCGAGAAAGCTTGTGCATTCATACAGAATGTTCATTCAATAGTTGACTGTTCGTCTCAAGCTATAACATAAAATTATATGTGGCTGAACTTGCTTTGGCAATATTTCTTTAGCGATAATGATAATGGATCGATTGTGGAATACAATTGAAACTAAGAAAATATTTTTCCATATTCCTTCTGAAATTTGCCGTGTTCACAACTTCTTTGAAACAATTCAAACGAAAAAACTGTGACATAACTCCGCATCTTTCAAATCTTCAAATGTGCAGTGCCAACTATCGGGCGCGTCCCCAGGTGGCGGAGAGGAGAACGACCAGGGGAATGAGAGCCCTGTACAGGAAGCCAATGTGGCCTTACGGACGGTGTCGCCAGACTACTGGTATAGGCAGAAATAAGTAGGGTGAGGGGAACCAAAACTCCCCAAAAGCCTTTGCGAAACATGCCACCGTGGACCAGCCAACCCAGCTGAGGTGAAAGGAGTCGTGCCGACAGCTGAATGGTCACAGGGTGATTTCCGGTTACGAACGATTCCTTTGAGAAACCGGCGAAACCTCATTGTAATCGACCTTCCCCTCGTAATGCGGGGCTCTGCCAGAGTGACCAATTCTTCCCCTGCTGGTCGTGGAAACACACATGAATGAAACAAACATAAAAACAGACACTGAAAAAACAAAAACCAATACCGAGGCTGGATAGAAATGCCCAATCTACCACTTGGAATGAGCCTGGACTTGGCAGATCACCTCGTGATATAATGCAAAGGTCAAGGCGTAAGCGCAATTGCGGCCAAAAGGAGAAAGGAAGCGATAGAGGCAGGATAGGCAGCAACTATAACTGCACCCTTCTCTTCACCCACTCCACCTCCAACAGCAAGGGCACTTCCCGCGGCGGACGCCAAGAGCTTCACCTTGAAAAAAGGCAAGGAACTGGCTGTCCCTACAGGAAAGCGCCCTTACTTGAGCACCTCCAAGGAGGGAATCCCAAGAAGGTTGAAGAAGCCGCACAACGACAGTAATGTCGCTGCACATTCCAAAACCTTCACCAAGATCGCCGTGAGACACCTCAAGGTTGCGAAAGAGAGTATAAAGGAGATGTCTCCTAGTGACCTGTCCACCTTCTTGAAAAGTTCAGAATGGACGATGACCTAGGAGGACAACTCCTCGGGAGGATGTACAATGGGTCACATGTGGTCTAAGTGCTGTGGGTCTACACTCCCTACAGATCTTCAAATGTGAATGAATATTTCAGTCGAAACATTAAAGTATTGATAAACTGTTATTTCCAAAGAAACTGCTTATTTTATACCTGAATTCAAAGCAGTTGCTAACTTCACAGCAGGTGTAATGAACAAGTGTGAGACGAACAATCACCATCAAAGTTAAAACGTCAATATAAATCTCTATATAAATAATCCTATACGGTTCAGGTTTTATTGAGCCCTATATTCTATTCTGATTTTTGTGCTTCATAAGAGTAAGACTATAATGGAACGGAAAAATGATAACAAATCCGAAACTGCTTCCAAGTTTGCTACCTTAATTCTGAATAACCTGGTTGATTTCAACAACTTGCCCAAATGTTTTGTCTAATACTTTGTGCAACATTTAGTCCTAGAATTTAAAAAAGTATACAATATAATGAACATAATTTCATTTTGTTATATCACAATAATTTATTCATTTGTTATTTAGAAGATTATTCAATTTATTATTTTATTCATTTTATTTTTTACGTTTCAATAAGTCATGAGGGAGGGGCGTTCAAAAAATATTACTATCAAGAAAGCAGTGCAGCTATGTATAAATTTGATAAATCCTTATGATATGATTTGTGACCCAACAGTCATAAGTTTATTTGATTATGAATCGTTCTCGATCGGTAGATAAGTGCCTTGGAATACATCAACTGTATGAATACTCTGCACAAATAAGAGTCTATATAAAAATGCTCAGAATGAAGTTTTCTTTTCAAAATGTTGAACTCACATCTGACCAAACTTTAATGAATTTGGCTGATACAAATTGCAAAGCAAGTCTGTACAACTAAACTTCGAAAGCACGAAACATCTATTGATCTCCACAACTGAAATTAATCTACTCACTCCTGTAACGGATTATTTTGAAAACTTATATTAATTTTTACAAATCAGTTTAACAAAGCGATTATGGTAACGAACTTAAGTACATTCCCAATGCTATGTCCAAAGCATAGTTCAGGTTTCAGCGTGTACCTCTTCGTTCTTTTTTTCTTTGTTTCAATTACAAAAATAAATGTCTTTTTAAGCCACTACATACAACTTTTCTTTAACATCATGGTTCTATAATTCTTCAAGATTATTTTTCAATGCTCTCAGTGTCTCCGAGTCCACTTCTATTTATTGAAAAAAAACATCCTACACTCAGTGAAATTAAAGTTACTCTTCCTATTACCCCATCTTAACCCTTAACCCTATCAATATCTGAATTTCTGAATGAAGGTATGGATCAGGAATGGATCAATGGCTATTTGAATAATTTTTCTTGTTGAATGTTATATGAATGTGTTGGTAACTTGTACTTTCCCGTTGCCAGGAGCTTCTTCATTCAGAGTAGCAATAGCCCTGTCACGGTTCCTTGAGGAACTTCCCATTCCAAAATTAAGCTGGACAATGTCGTTAAAACGGTCTTTCAAGTAGCTTACTCCAAACTTAACCGTTTCACAAAGCCTCCAAATGTTCATATTTTAACAGCGTCGAAGACGATACGATTCTTTGTGAAACTGTTTTTTACATCTCAGTAGTAAGAGAAGAGCAGGAGTAATTCTCAAAATCAGATAATTTAGTTGATGTTCCTATTGAATTACACTTATGTTTATTGCATAATAGTTAGTTTACTATCAAGAGGATTGTCTAGCGAGATTGAAAGAGTTATGGCAATAGTAATTCAAGAATAATTTCAAAATTGTACATTCATGTCCTATAATCTTACGTTATTTAAACATTGAAACATTTAGAGAATATATGATAAAGCTAAACAGAAAGACCTTGCTTCACATTTGTTTTAAGCCACAGTCCCCAACTCCGTGAATCTGTCATTTTTCCAAGAAGTGGAAAAGACAACTTGAAATTCAGAAAAAAACATACTGGCACTTTCATTTACTATTATTTCCAGAAAATTATTTCATGATAACGCGCTTTCTCGTTTTGGTATCTAAGCGTAACAAGCGTAAGACTCTGTGCTTCTGGATTTATTTCTGGATTACATTTCGTTTCATCAACACTTTAACTGCCTGAGATCTGGCATAAGGCCCACGCAATTGGTTACCCAATAGGCCCAATGATTTTATGTACGGCTCTCACACGTAAATATAGGTTAACTGCATTAAGTGCATATATGTGCTTGTGAATCGTTTATACCTGAGGTCTGGCTGTTCACAAATTACGCGTGACCCAAGTTTTTATTAGGAATAACAGGCGGTAGTATTTTGTCATCGAATGTTCTAATAAATATAATACAATTAATTTCGTGTACAGCATGAATATCATTTATTATACTTCCCCTAATACACGATGGTCACTTTTGCAAACAGCTGATAATTGATTCTAGTTGAATTTAGCCGTTGTTCAGCTGCGCTACTTTCGGCCGTTTCTGTTTTTTTAGGTAACTAGTTATACTCCCTTGTCCACCTTTATAAAGTGGAGCTAACAGTGACGTTTTCATTAGAAAAAGTAGATCTCTAGTTAGTCTAGAGAAGTTGTTTAGAATCGAAAAACATTTTTTTTTTTGAATTTATATCGCCTCTATGTACAACATAATCGGTTCTCTATCTTTTCGAAGAAATGAGATTTCGATTTGAAATCCCTATATATCCCCTTTATGCTCTGGAAACCTATACTTTTCCGAAAGATTATGCAAAAATTTTCAGTGAACAGACCCAAAACAAAGGATTTATTGATCAACGATACAATTTTACCACATCCAATAGATCTTTCTCTGAAATTCCAAGAAGACTGTAGGAGTTGCCATTTCACCCACGTGGCCCAGACCTATCGAAGGTGTGTGAGCCTAACGTCAAGTCTCAAATCCAAAATGGTTTTTATTGCGAAAAATAATTGATATCTAATTTTTGTGACTATTTTGTAGGCAATTAGACCATTACAATGGAACCATGTAAAAAACTGTGTGGCCTTCACTAGCAAATCGTTCTATTTAGGCATTTAATGTATTGAAGATGCTTGAAAGTGAATTTTTATATCAAGCTAATATAGTAGAAAGTGAATCTTTATATCAAGCTAGTATAGTTTCAATAAATTTGCAATGATGTCCCGTCTTTATCAGTAACATTCAGTATCTGTTCTGTTCGTTTATTACACAATTTATTGTTGATAGCATATTGTAAAAATTGTTTATTTCTTTTACTATTGATTACTTCCTCCAAACCGATAAACTGATGGAGAAATTGAAGGCTAGGCCACAAAAATAGAGTTTCACAGCGATAAAACACTTCTTTCCAACAACGATAAAACTCACAGCCATGAAATTAACATCTGCGTGATTATTCTTGAATCATACGTTACTATTACAATTCTATTTCACTACCACCGTCATAATCAAATCGAACCAAAGGAATCAAACATTGAAATATAGTTGTGACTGAATATTGAAACTTTTCATAAATGCTTCTATAGAAGTCCAGAGGTTTTATTTGATAATACGATTATGGCACTAACTGGACCGTAGCTCTACTGAGACAACCCAAAGGAATATGTAAATCAAATTAAACTCACATTGCCACACTGATTTACATAAGCTCACAAATCCAAACTCTTCCTTGGATACCAAAAATGTATCTATGATATCCAAAAATCTCATAATTGAAACTTATCCATATAATAAGATATTCCTGATTCGAATAGAAACGTTTCTCTTACTTTCAATGAAAGCTAAACGAATACGCGACGTATTGGTGATGCTTCTAGCCGCGTTAACTAGAACGAGTTTAGTCATTTGCTTAGTCTGTTCATATATTCATATTCGATATTGCTCAAATTTCTTGCTATACTGGTGATACAATTTAGTTGTTGTTATATCGATATATTCAGCTGATAATATTCCAGAAAAAATATATCAGTCGACCTAAAAATTTTCTCAGAAGAATGTCCAGTTTCTTAAACCTGAACTTTTGTTGTTTCTGAGCAATTTATCGATAACGTTTTGAGGTCTTGTGGTATTACTACTGACAATTGTGGAATTTGACCTTGTGATCATGTCATTCAGTAGTCAGTGGTTCGGAATGCAAATACATGTCTTCCTACTCATATACTAACACTAACAGAAAAGCATCCGTCATAAGCATCAATCAAGTTTTTCAATGAATTTCCATAAAATATTGAATCTTGAGACAGCCTTAAAAAAATTTAAAAAATTTTTGAAAGATTTCCTTATAGACTTGGAATATCTGCAATATCTGGATTACTGTTAACCTCATTTTAGGTGTTACTAATCCTTGTGCATACTGCATACTTTTAAATGTTCGTGCAATCTGTCTGACGTTGTTGCATTTTTTGTTTTTATGTTGCAGAAAAATGAAAAGCATACCCTGTGACATATTATATTATTTTTTTTTACCGAAGTATGCACTGGTCAGGCCATATCCCCCTGAAACCTCGATACATTCGAGACGGCACGCCAGCATTATCAAGCAACGACCACTCCCCACACCGTGGGGTAAGTGATCATTGGGTCCGAGAATCATGTGACCTCAGCGCAGTGACGCCTTCTGCATCTGTCCGGCTAAGATTTCTGCCTTAGTGTGACAGCCGGTTTGATTTCAAGATTCAAGAGTAGAGAGGGCATCATCCCACCAAGTACTCCGATACAGAACAACCATCTTGACAGAGTGGTCTGGAAAGAGTCTGCGAGGTTCGAAGAGAAAATCTCGATATTTTATCCGTTTTTCCTCCTCTTTTCGGACGATATTCGTCTCGCTCAGGTGGTCGACAAGGACTACACCAGGCTCATTAGCTTTTATGAGCCTGAGGGTGGGGAATGAATAGTACCAATAGAATCGACACTTCTCGTTCCCCACAACGGATTCAATATCCCCTATAGCGTAGGACAACACCAGTATCTCATCAATACCGTAAGGGTGCCGTAGATGGTCATATAGCACTTTTAGGACCGCGTTATGTCGATTGATATAGGCCAAGACTGCATATGCTGGACATGCTGATAGCAAGTGCATTAGGGTCTCGGGCATGTCGCGGCAGGCCCTGCCCCTTGTGTCAGGAACCTCTATACCCATCACGCGACTGCGGTAAACTAAGAAGTTGAAGATAACATCCTGGCAAGCCATGATGAACCCCTCAGTTCCCAACTTCAGCCCACTCGACCTGAGGAAAGCGAAAGTCAGGCGCTTTGATAAGCCAAAGTCTACAATGTTATAGAAGAAAACCCCATGCAACTAGTTGTGGCCACCTCGTTCAGTGCCGAAAACTAAACCGAGTTCATCAGCTGCTCGGGCAGCTGCCCTAAAGAAAAAATATTCAATTCCCGCTCTCTCATTGTCACGGATCATGCAGAAATGGGAATCCGAATTCCTGACCACTTTTCAGGCTATATCCAGTACCATTCTGTCATGTAGACACTCCAAACTCAAAAGTCCACGGCCTCCCTGTTGTCGGGGAAAGTACAACCGTGGAAGGGACGATTTGGGATGCAAACCCCTATAGAGATGCATAACTTTTCGGGTCTTTATGTCGAGTTGATACAACTCCTTCCGAGTCCACCTCACTAGTCCAAACGGGTAGAGTAAGATTGGAATGACAAGCATATTTGTTGCAGCAACTTCGTTCTTCCCCGACAGTTCCGATGACCAGATCTGTCGAAGTTTGTGGTGATTCTTGCTGCTGTTACCTCTTGTGAGTGGCGTTGTTCCACTCCGAAGTAAGTATACGCTCTCCGGCATCCAAATGGTGTAGTATGCTTCTATCTACGAGCTGCACATCTTCACGGTAATCCCCACATCGTCCTCTTTTGAGATCGACCATTGCACATCTGTCTATCCCGAATTTCATACCGATAGCATGCGTGTACTCTTCCACTACCCTCAAGGACTGATGGAGATCCTTCTGTCCAGATGCATAATGTTTAAGATCATTCATATAAAACAAATGTGTGACCTTGTGCCTCCAGTTTTTGTGGATGCCACAGTTATACCCTCGACTATTTCCGAGCGCAACTGATAAGGGCAACAGAGAAGAGGAAGGAAAGGAACTGAGGGAATTGCTCTGAAATACACCCCTTCTGAAAGTGACCCACCCTGTTTGGACTCTGGCTTGACCAGATGTTGTGGTGAAGCGAGTTCGCCAGAGTGGTATCAGTTGTTTAATGCTTCTTACTATTTTGTAGGTACCGTAAGGCATTTGAGCAAATGCAAGATGAGCTCATGCGATATTGTATCAAATGCCTTACGGTAATTGATCTAGGCCATAGAGAGGTTACGCTTATATTGTATCGAGTCCTGCATTACACATCTGTCGATGAGCAGGTTCTCTTCACATCCAGCAACTCCTCTTTTTGACCTTCTCTGCTCATATATCCGTTCGAACACTCTGTTAACTGCGGTGTGTTTTCGTGTGTATGAGATGCTTGTTGTGAACAACTTATAACACGAATTCAAGCATGTTATCGGTCTGCTATTCTTAGGAGTCGACAAATCTCCGCTTTTGGGGATGAGAACGGTCCGCCCTTCGGCAAACCAATCCGGAATGGGTTGCTTTCCGTCCAGACATGAGTTGAAAGCTCTGGCCAGATGGCGCTGGGTGCTTGTTTAGTTTTTTCCACCAATAAGTGTTCAGCCCATCTGGACCTGGAGCAGCATAATTCTTGGAACCCACAAGGGCTCTTTGAACGTCATCCAACGTCATCCGGGGTTATCGAGGTGGGCAGTTCATTGAGCTCAGGCTGTTGAAGCTCTCTGTTGAAAGCTTCGAACTGTGCTAGGGCGCTAGGGCAGTTATTATTATTTCTGGAGTTGGAAACAAATTTAGTGAAACTCCTACTAACAAAAAGAATTATTGCAAATTGATTGATAATATAATAGCTTCATAATATAATTTTCAATGAAAAAAAATATAATCTGTAATGTAACCTAGTCAACAATAAATGAAGTGACTACAGCAAATACTTAAAATATTTGTTTGAAGGTGATTGACAATGTTTCATGATGAATTTCATTAGCTCGGACTTCCATTGTCTAATATTATACAAAATGATTCGAAATCCCTGAAATTCCTTTCTTTTTCTTTCTTTCTACTTCTTTCTTTCCTTCGTTTTTATTGGTTCTTTCAGGGATTTCCAATCATTTAATATAATATCAGATAATGAAAATATTTTTATAGTATTATATAGATGAGTCATCTAAAAAACTGTGACGATTCGAGCCGTACGTTCGATGAACTACTTTATAAAGTATATTCGATCCAGAATTAGCAATTTTTTTGTAAATATAGAGTACGCAGCAAACGTCACATCAGACCCTATATTTCACTAACATCGATACACTATGTTTTTGGATTTCAAGTTGCCTAATATACTTCAAATTCAACTCAGGCTAGCAGATGGACTCTAGAACTGTCATTTTCGTTTCCAGTATCACGTTATATTCCAACTTATCTACCGATCAAAGTATTTTTATAAGTAGATGGTTAATTTTTTCCCATGTTCAGTTGGACTATTATATCATTATATCCGGAAGGTGAAACTTCTGAACGCAAATGTCACTAGTGACTATACTTATGAAGATTACGCCCAAAATTTGTTGATTTCGAAGAACGACCACATAACACAGGTGATGACTACTCCCGTCTAGACGCCATGTTCGCGCGCGTGGATAGGCCTGTCCGATCCTAAAGTATTCCGAAAAGCTGTATTTAGTAAAAAGCTGATTATAGAAAGAGATGAGAGAGGCGAAACGAAATATACGACTAGTCCCTACATCGTCGATGTCCTTTTATTTTCTGTCATTTCAACTGAACCTGCGGCGTCGTGGTCTCTGCTAATTTTTTGGTCACACCTAATAAGTCTCTTAATTTTATCAAATAATGGATGATACCGGCGGTTCTTCGAGAACCGTTCGACGGTTGTCGCAAACTAAACGCATTAGGGCGCCAACATCTTGGAGAGTTCCTCGTCCTGTAGGCAACCTTTCAGGAACTCCTCTTGCGTGAGTTGTCCGTCGTTGTTTTCGTCCATTTTGGCGAAAATGTTCTTGGCTCGTTCTTCGGCTGAATCGGCGGGGCGGTTGGACGAGCAGGCTCCTAACATGTCATAAATGGCCTGGAACAAAACAGAAATATGTTAACTTTTAGCTTTATTGGCCAGAAATTTTACTTTTTCTACATATAGAAATATACAGCGTGACTCACGGTCGATGGTAGGTTAGACGTTCCTGGAAATCGCAGGGCATGATTTTTCTGAAAATTTCACCTCTCACAATTCCTCACCTGTTCTATCGATCTAAAATATTTTCAGCATTGCGGCGTTGCCACTTCTATCAAAAAGTCCTACAACTTTATTTTTTTAAATAGAACACCCCGTATATTAATA
>WOGN01000240.1:0-28301 GCA_015342105.1 Leptinotarsa texana | reverse complement strand
TTTAATTCAAATTTAGATGTCATTTTGAAGAAGTTAAAAGATCTATATAAGTAAAATGTGCATATAATTATTTGAAAAATGGGTGAAAATTCAAGTGACGATGATTTAGAGATGATGTGTATACCCCGCCTGAAGTTAGAGTGCTAGTACAAGTAGTGATTTATTGCCAGAAAAATCAAAGAGACTGTACATGAATGCATATAACCAACTGAAAACATAGTGTGAAGAAAGGAAAATTGCTAAAGTAACAGAAAATGTTTTATTAGCGTATTTCAAAGAGAAATCTGAAGGCAAAAATGTATCGACATTGTGGGCAAATTATTCCATGCTAATATCGACACTTGCAATAAAAGAAAATATTGACATTTCAAAGTTTTTCAAGCTTGTAGCATTTTAAAACGAAAATACAGTAATTATAAACCTAAGAAATCAAAAGTATTCACAAAGGAAGAAATTGACAAATTTATAGTTGAAGCTACTGATGACGAATATTTACCAAAAAAGGTATACTTTTTTATTATTAGATTGTGTTTAATTTTTTAGTGGAATGATATTTAGGCTGTTATGATAATTGGTGTTGCCAGTGCCTGCAGAACAGATGAATGATCCTAGAGGATTTAGATGTTTGCGATGATATTATCATAATAAATATTCTTAACTCAAAGAAAAGAACATCAAGGAAGTTTTTTGTTGTTGAGCTACAATGGGTTAATGTTATCATAAAATACTTAGCTAATAGGCCAATTGACATTACTAAACTATTTATTTTATACCCTAAAGGTAAACATATTAAACAAAATATTGGGCACAATACTATTAGTAAAGTATCATAAGTCGTAGCTAATTATCTCAAATTAGAAAATCCTCAGTGTTATACTGGTCAATCTCTAAGACCTAGGTCGGTAATACTTCTCGCAGAAAACGGAGGAGATAGCATCTTAATTTCAATCCGGTTGGAGCCTTGCTCTCTTACCCTTTGAACTGTTAAAACGGAGGAGACTCACGCCTGAAACGGCACGGTGGGTGGAAGTCGGCTACAGTAGCTGAAGGATATATTGAGGAACCGATAGCTGATAAGAAGAGAATCGCCGAATTAGTGCAAAAAAGTAATTTACCCAATGAAGCTTCAAATATAACTTCTTCTGCAAGTCAAGATGCAGTCTTAGAAAACGTCCATGTTGAAGATAATTTAGTGGAAAATGCGTGGAATGCGTTCAAAATACGAAGATTGTTTGTAACACAGAAGTGAATTTACCTGGTCCAAATGTTAGTTCCATTAATACAGGAAATGCTGGAATACACATGATTTGTCAAAATTGTACAATTAATTATAATTTCAAATAATTTTCAAGCGTATTTCCAATGTTTAGTTTCCTACTTCTAGTGGATAATTAAGTTAACAAAAGTTTCTGTGAATATCTTTAAAATCATAGAATTGTTCTCATTATTTACCTAGGTGTATTTTTTATTATCAGTATTTACCAAGGGTGAGAAATATTAATTCTTGTTAGGGAAATGGAGTAAATAATAGTCATTTCTCAGGTTAGTAGTAAAAAAACAAAATTTATATTCTGGTTGGAGGTTGAAGAAAATAAGACAAAAATTATCTGATATTCGAAGATTTCGTCTACAATTCCAGAATTTGAAAAGTGACAAAAATTTCATTGATATATGTGTTGCTGAAGATATTATATTGGATATTGGATATAATGTATTTATTTCCTTTTGTTGAATTTAAATACGTTAATGAAAATTGTTTTAACTGTCAAAAGATATTCATGAAAATGTCAAAAATTCTCTCGATAAAATAGCTTCAATTTCAACTTTGAAAACTGGTTTTTCAACTGATTTGAATATAAGTCAAATCTTTTCCATGTGTAATTTTATTTCTCACACTTTTGTGCGGCATTCGATAAACAAAAGTGACTTTCGATTTTTCCTCGCTAATTGCTCAGGTAACGGTGTTTGAACTGCTGTAATTTTTTGACATCTGCAAACAAGTACAGGAAGCGAACGACATTAAATCGTCATAACCTTCATTTACATGCAGCCGCGGCTATTATTATAGAAACAGCCGCCCCGATGTTCGATTTCGAAACGATTTAATCATAAACTGAACAGCAGATGAATCGTCAATTATTGGATTTAGGTTTAATTAAATGCAAATATAGGATTCTTTAAATACAGAGTTGCATAAATATATGGCGACTCTCTCTATTTTATTATTTGAAAATGACTCATTGAAATTTTCTATTTTTTCTCTTGAATACATGCTCTATATTTATATACTGTTCTTCCACTCCTAAAACTCACTTTTGCATTATTTTGTTATAACTTTGGTAAGAATTTTCAACATACTATAAATAATACATTGTTTTTACCGAATTTCACTAGTTCAGACTTCCATTGTCTAATATGAAACGAAATCTATGAAAGAACAAGTAAAATCAGAATGAATAGCTAAAATATCAATTCTATCTAGCAATAATGGAAATGCAATAAAATGACCAGAAAGTAAAAAGAAATAAAGAAGAACAAAAATAAAAATAAGTGAAAAATGTTCACTTTCAGTTATATAACACTATAAGAAATAACTTCATCTTTTGAGAAGAGCTCAAGGTATTTTGTCGAATTATTAGAGGCAAGAGCAAGACCAATTGATTAATCTTTGAACACCAAAACACCTTACTTTTTCATTTTTGTAATTTAAACTCTCAATTAGATACCCTGAACCCGATTTTTATGAAAAACAGTCAAAAACGCAAAGGACCACTTTTCTCTCTCTCTCTCTCTCTCTCTCTCTCTCTCTCTCTCTCTCTCTCTCTCTCTCTCTCTATGTTTTGGCTTTTGCTTCAATTCGGGCGCAGTAAGCCAAAAGGAGCACTAACTTGATCAATGAAAAAAGAATCTTTCTTAGATGCACCCTTTCTTTAAAATTCTTGACTATCTCGAAATTCATGTTCACGTAGAAATAAATTGGTGATAAACGACTTTACACACTTCCGGATGGCTCAGTATTTTCCACGGCGATCATTTCAGTGTTATTGATAATTTTTGCTCTCTCCATATTTTGTGTTACAAATGAGAAGGTGATGACACCGACTTGGCGACATCAGGCCAGCACTCGATGGGGGACTGTCAGAGATGTCACCGACATGATTAATCACCTCATTTTAATAATAACTCGTCTGTAATGCAGTAGCTACAATATCACCTTTATTGCGAAAGATGCCGCTCTTTCATGTCAGACTGTTTACTGAAAGACACGTGGAGGGGAACTGTTAGTTTATTAATTGAATAAAATTCATTAGAGTTTGCGAGAGATTCGGCCAAAAATAATATATTATGTTTTGTTCCAGTTTGATGAGTTTGCTGTTTCAATGTGTGGGTGAATCATCAAATGATATTCCATTATAGGTGTGAGAATCCTGACAATCAAATTTGATGGTTAGTTTTGGGGTGACAATTATAATTGGGTTGAATGAAAGTATTTCACTTGAAACTAGTGTGTTTTTCGATCGACTTTCTTGTATACATGAAAGCGATAAACGGTAATAGTTGAATGAGAGTAGCAAAACTTTTAGGTATAAGAAATTATTTTGAAATCAAATTCATTTCTATTTTCAGAAGGATAAGAAATAAAAACTAAAAAATAGTTGTACTCATTACGATTGGCGTATTTTTCGAGTTTGATAGCCGTAGTTTGCAAGTTTCGTCTACAACTACGGTAGATATTATCAGAAACGACGTCAACGGACTCAGATAAATATTAAACAAATGTTATACTGTATAATTAACAAAGGTCATAATGGTTTTGTTTTCATTAGATCTTCCTTATTACGGTTTTTCCCAATAACTACTATACTATAGTATATAAATATAAATTATATACCCATTCTTTGATTCGCTTTGAGGTTCTAAAATAGCTCAAGAAATTGAAACTCTCAACATTATCAGGTGAAACTTTTATTGAAAAAAGTTTCCTGATAAAAAATATTGACGAAACCAATAAGTTAAAAGGACCCCTTGCTCAATTCATAGAGTATTATTTATTGCTTCCTCCCTTCTTTTGAAAATTTTCCATAATTTTGTGTATAACGATGAAGAATTGGAAGCCAAAAAAAGGTTTTCCAAAAAAGTTATCTCTCCTTGGAATAATTTCAAGTCTAACATTTCAAATGTTACAACAAAAAGGTAGAGATGACATTACCAGATAAAAAGCCTCTAGTCTAGTCTACTCAAATCATACCCTTCTGGTAGGTATATAAACCTGTTAATCTAAACTTTACAAAATCTTCAATTCCATCACCAACAAGAGCCATAGAAAAAGGAAATTTGTCACCTGAATAATTTCCAGAGAGGGCAAGAAAAATCTTCCAAAAACCACTGTCTTTGTTATCAGTGGTATCGAAAATCACAGAGAAAGCCGTAAATCACAGTATCCTTAAATATTCGGAAGACTTCTACATCTTGAGCGATCATCAATATAGCTTTCGGAAACAAATATCAACAGGCCATCTTCTATCGTATGTCACCCATATTTGGATAACGCGATCGAGAAACATGGAGAGTTAAAAGCTGCTGCAAAGGCTAAGGCCTTTGACCATGTGTAGCATGAGGGTTTGCTGGCCGAACTTTGATGCTATGGCTTGTCAGATCATTTTTGTGTATAACTCTCCAGCTTTCTAAAAGAACGTTCCCTCCAAGCGGCCGTCGATGGATATATTTCGAATACTTTCACCATGAACGCTGATATTTCTCAGGGATCCATATTGTCTACAACCTTTCTTTTATTGTTAACCAACGACATATTGGAAAAAACCAAAAACCCTATATATTGCTTTGCTGCAATTCCGCGTTCTGCGGAATTGGGGTTCTGGGGTTGAAATGAACACCAATATGTCTTGGCACAATCATGTCGCTGGAATCGCAAGGTCTGCTTCTCAATAGCTTGGAATACTGTTCTGAATCAGAAAACTGTGCAAACCTCAGCAAGTTTTGATAATTTATGATGCTTGGATCAGACCTCCGGCGATTCAAATCCACCGTGAATCACTAACTGTAGTGCTGGTGCTTTCTCTTCAGAAAAAAAGATGACCAAGATACAAAACCCCGACACCAGCGTGGTAGGTCATAATCATGGTTCTACATATATGGCTAATAAAATATGTATGTATGTCTGTAGTCTCATCAGAAAAGTCGTCTTCTTGTGTATCACTCTTATATTAAGAATCGCAAGCTATGATGTAGATTTCATCAACGCACAAAAAATCTTTCCTTCCGTTCATTTCAATCCTCTAAATCCCATTTATACCTTGTTTCGCGAAAATACAACACTCACATAACAAACATCATCCCCCGCATTCCAACCCCGGTGGCAATTTATTTTTCAGTTTCGTGTCGTTTACTGGCAATTTCGAGGGATGTAGACACCCTGATGATTTTTAAAATGTCTCTCTGCAGCCAAAAAATATGTTCAATAACTGAATTAAAATGCCTTCTTCTTGTAGCTTCCAGCTGCGACCAGAGTCTGACAAATGACTAACTAAGTTTAGTTTTCGCCCCGTTAAAAGGATCTGTCAACGCTGGGGGAGGTTTTTTATGATGTCGAGGACATCGAAGGAACATATTTGTTTGAGAGGCGCAGCATCTACGTAGTAATGATAAATCAATTATCGCATCGGTAAAAACGTTGTTCGGTAGAGAATATCAATTAAATTGAAAATGTGTTGGATCCATGAAGGGTTTGTTCAGATGAAACGTTGAGAATTCATAATATACGGTGTTTTCTTAATACGTAGCTGCTAGCTTCATTTAGGACGACCCCTCGGGAATTCTCAGGCTGAAAAGTTCATCTAATGAAAACACTCCTCACACCATAACCAGGACACTGTCCCCCATGCGCGTTTCGCTTACAAGATAGATATCATCAGGAGATGACTAAAACTAAATTTTTACAACTAACGATATCGAAGGAACGTGTTAGACATATCGTGCATGGATAGTTGGGTATGCAAAAGCTCGGTCCAAAGTGGGTGCTGCAAATGAGCAGTATTTGAAGCTGTTACACCATGAGAAAACCGAATTTATGAAACATACCTCCACCATTTCACACCAAAATCAAAACGATCGTCATCCGAGTGGACTGCACGTGGTGAACTGACTCCAAAGCCTGCTAAGACGCAATACTCGGCAGTATTTTGTGATGAGAGTGGTATACTATTCATCGGCTATCTTAGAAAGGAGAAAATCATCAACAGCGATTATTATATAGCGTTTTCGGAACGTTAGAAGAACTAAAACGCGAAAGACAGACTTTATTAGGAAAATGAAAATGGTATTTCATCAAGACAAAGCAACTTTTCACAAGTCAATGTAGATGATGGCAAAATCGCATGAATTTGGCTTCGAATTGCTTTCACATCTACTGTATTGTCCAGATCTGGCCCATATCGACTTTTTATTCGTTCCGACCTCGAAACAATGCTCGATGTAAAGAAATTTACCTCCGATGAGGAGGTAATCATCAAAACTGATGCCTATTTTGAGGCTATAGAAAAATGGTATCAAAAAAGTGTATGACCGCTATAATCGTTGCTTTCTCTCAAAAGGCAACCATATTGAGAAAAAATATCAAATTTTACCGAATAATATTTCTGTAAATGTGTTCTTGATACTTATCATTGTCTTAATTTGTTATCACATGTCTCAGCATACAGCAGTGGGTTGGTCAGAATTTTCAAAAAATCAAAAATGGCTCTCAAAACTACCCATACCCTTCAACAACCGTTGAGCAACCAGAAAAAGAGAGTTGTGAAAACAGAGAAGTCTAGGAAATATGAAATAATTGCGAAAAAAAAAAGTTGGTCAAACCGAGCAAACCTTAATCACTTGTATTAAAGAACATACGTCACATATTTGGTTTCGCAGAGCGGAATCTAGTGTTTTGCAACATGCTTCTGAAGACGTGGATGATAAAAGCTTGTTTATTTTATTTTTAAAAAGCGTGTAGAGAGAAAGTGCTAGTGTGGGAGAAGTGTTTCATTTGGATTTATTTGGCACTTGAAATTATAATTATTTCTATCCTGAGAAGTTTGAATGAAAATAGTACATTTTTCTGAAACACAAGGTAACGAAGATTCAATTTGTTTTCTCATGACGTGAAATTCAAATTTCAAAATGAAAAAACAAGTAGAACACATCGTTGTAGGTAGAAGGGTTTATTGGCATTTGAGCGAAAATAACTATATATAGAAATGAAAGAATGATAACCAACATCAGTATCTTCTTTCTCGTATTCACCATAAAATTGGAACTGCACGAATTTTCATCACGAAAGACAAATAAGTATCGAATAACCTGATGGCGGATTACATTCGAAAGTATATCCCAGAGGAGCAGAAACGAATTTGTTACTGTCGAAGAATAATTATTAATAATTAAAGGAATCATATTTTAGAAACAAAAAGCGAAGGGTCGTTAGTGTCAGACGATTCCCGCAGCTCAAAATATGATACCTAACGTATTCATCTTGGACGGAATTTTCAACAAATCCATTACTGAAAAACGAAAAGGAAACTGAATATGAGACTAATGAAATACTACGTGCTAATGGACCCGGTCTCTTTCGTTTTTAAATTAATTCGGAATGAATTATCTGCCAGGAAACATCGTTCAGATGCGGAAACAACGAAAATCACCTTTGTGCATATGTCACTCTAAAATCAATATTCATACAGAAGTGGATCATAGAAATTTCAGTAGAAAACAATTATTTGTTTGGCTCTAACTTGGTTCTTTAGAATTTCAGAGGTTGCATTTATGAAAGATTTTAAGCAGATCGTGAATCTCAAATTGAAAGAATGAATGCGGAAAAATTGAATTACAATATTTGGATGAATTAGTAACCGGAAAAATTACCAATTGTGAATGTTGAATGAGATCATAAGATCATAAGTTGAATGAGATATAGTGCTGAAAAACGTTATTAATAGATATTGATAACAGTGCGAAAACATAACATTCTTGATCGTCGTTTCGACCTGCCGTAGCATTCCTCAGTGATGCTATGCTGAATCGCTTTGAACAACCAGCCTAAGGACGTCTCTTCTATCTCTTCTCATGTACACGCCATTTGTCCACGATTAACGAGACTCTCTAGCCGAACACCACTGATGACACCTACTGCAGGTCGAAACAGTTCTATTTTTCTAGATCGTTCTATTTTTTCAATAGATCGCTCATAGACAGTGCCAAATCTGATACAGTGAACTTTTGGTACCCTGGTTACAACTTTCATGTACGATTTGACATAACTGCTTTTCAACATGTTATACGTTTCAAGATACATTCTGCACAAGGTACTATTTTCAGTGTGACACAACAATGATATGGAAATTCCATAAGGAACTCGCCACTACGTAAACGTTTTTCCTCTTTTTATGATTCATTCACATTATCTTTCAAATGAAGTATAATAATCTGAAATATGGAACAGTTGTTTTCCCCGCAAGAGAGTACCAAAACAACATATAAATGGAAATTCGTTCTGATATCCGATCAGCCTCTTTTTCTATAACCCAGAAGCTAAATGCTAATAAATGAATAGAAGATTATCAACAGTCACAACAACTGAATAAAGCTCAAATGTCCAAATAAATAAAAAATCAAGGTCATGATGATTGTTTTTTTCAACACCGATGGAATTCTATATATGAATTACGTTCCTGCAGAAGAAACCGTGAGTAAAGAATATTTTGAGGTTCTCACCGATCTCTGGAAGAGAATAATAAGAAAACGACATGAGATCAGTAAGAACAAGTCGACCATATTTAATCCTCAAAACAAATCGACCAAGGTTGTGGCAAAACAGGTTCATGATTCTTCATCAACTAACACTGCACTGACAAATCGTTTTTGACCAAGCATCGGAATTCTGTGTTGGAACATCCACTCTATTCACCAGATGTATCTCCGTGTGATTTTTCAGAACGATTGGAGGAGTATATTGAAGAGAAAAATGTGATGAAAATGTGATGAGAAAAAATTTAAAATTATATGTTATTTAATAACCAAATCAGGTACTTTTATGACCATTCATTTCAATTCTATTGTCGTGTTGAGCTATTATTTTTTAATTATTTACCTAGCAATAACATCAATATTGTTCGGCTGCTTAATGAATATTTTCGTTTTCATTACTTTGAGGTTATGATACGTATGAATGAGAAAAAGTTAAGCTGACTCATACACAAAAAAATTAGTACTTAATGCTAAACGCCATTTCAATGAGTGATGTCAACAGTGAACACTTCAAACTAATAGTTCATCTTTTCAATCTGTAGCTGAAACCAATAAACAGAAAAAGAAAGGAACGACACCTTTTTATTTGATATAATCCCCTTTGGAAATAACTCATTATTTTCCAGCGAGTGCAATTCCGACAATTCATACGAAACGGAGAAAAGGGCGAACGAGACAAATATAAAGGCATGCAAATCAGAGCGGACAAATTTCATTTCTGAAAATGTATTCGAAAGTACTAAAACCCAATTTAAAATCTTCGTTGTCAAAAACTAATCACACACCTTTAAAATAAAAGCTCGAGCGTGAAATCAGATTTCCGTTCACGTTCCCATTATTAACTTTCGCGAATGTTATTTTTTATTCAAATCGACCCCCGCCCCTAAACGACCCTGTGACGCCGTTGTCGAAAGAACTTAAGCAATCATTTGTCATCCACGGCTTATGACTTTTCACGATTTTGCGTCACGGACTTCTTAAAATGCGACAACTTCCTGAGACTTGTAAATCATTCTTTTAAAACAACCCCTGCTTGAGAAGCACCACAAAATTCCATTTCACGAAATTGTTTGCCGATATCAGTGACAGTTTTCACTGAAAAGTCTTTCTTTAGTAAAAATAATCACAATATATAGTCTAGAATTGGCAGTAGCGTAGAAAATGAAAGTATAGTGAACGTTCAAAAGCAAATGAATGAAAAAAAAAAATAGTAAATGCTGGTGAACACTTTTTAAATACTTCTTAAAAAGAAAAACACTTCCAAAATACAAATCATGAAATTATGAAACAAAAACAACAACGCCAATTAATTGGCACTCCGGGGCGACTTCATTGATTCCAGTGGCGTAATTGAATTTTCAGCTGCAGGAAAACTCGGAAAAACCTGCAACACCACATCATATGATGATATTGATCTGTCAATGTCCTCTCTCTCATAAAACAAAATGTAAGGTGTCAATACAATGCCAGAACCCTTAGTGACACGACTATGGTCAAACTTAAACCAGTCCGTTTCATCTTTGGCCAAAGGCGTAATAATGACCAGATTCAACGAACAATTCAACGAATGATCAGATTCAGTGAACAATGGCTGCATGAAGATTATAATAGTGGTCTGCTAGACTGAAGTGTTCATCTATTTCGAACCTTCGTAGGAGTTTGGTGCTTCCGTCAGAGGTTGAGTCATGTGCTTGGTGCCTCAGCTATACTTATTTTCTTATACCAGTCAGTTAGTTTGCTCTTGTTTGGCAATACAGATCATCACCTGTTCAAAGTAACATTTTTAAATGATTTAAAAATAAGCTTTGCATGGATTGACTATTAGTCCTATTGGGAAACGCTAGTTGAAGTTCCACAAATTCACATACGCTTTTACTACCTCTTGAACATTTACTACAAAGTTAACAAGTGAGAATTTGCAAACAGATTTACAAACACGAGACGAGATAGACTGTACGGAATCATTCAATCCAGAGCGGTCAGGAGTATTGATTTTGAAAAAGGCTACAAAAATGTGCAGAAGTTAACCAAATATTCCATGCTCATTCTTATGGAGGTTCATTTCGCACTTTTTTAGACTTCCGAGCGGAACCTTGTGAAACACCCAATTCAACATATGTGTGTAGGAGTGAGATGAACTGCAACGTATGTATATGAGGAAGAAGATAATGACGTCTTCGTGGAGTAGAGAAAAAACAAACGTAGCTGCATGCCAAAACGGACACTTAGCAGTATCTTCGGTAATACTATTCGGATCGCCACGTTTAGCATATCAAATGAAAGGGGAAGGGATGTATATATTGGAAAAAACAAAAATGGTAACATACCGAAATGGTTGTATTGGTATCAATAGTTGACGTATGTAGGAGTAAGACAAATGGCAATATATGGGATCTCATGGTGGCATGATAAAAAAACCTCACAACAGACAGCAAAGCAAGGCTGCGCAGGATGTTTCAACAAAGCATAAAACGGCATATTTTCGTTCTAAAACTATTGTCTCATTTAAATATATTGTTTTTTATGTAAAACCCGTATAACTCCTTCATTTGCTTTCTGCCTTTTGAATCGAAATAACATTTCCTGCCATAAACACAGACTCTTTTTAGAAAACAAGGCATTTGACTCAAAAGAAACTGAATCCTAATGATGAAAATTTTGTTATTTCGATTAATAACGAAGTTTCAAATGAGGAACGATCAATTTGGAAAGCCTTGTATAAAACGAACTCCACTGCCTGAAAATTACTTGTGATTGGAATTGTGTCACAAGAAAATTCCACGGACTACACAAAATACTCCATCTTCAAGTTTGTGGCTTTTCCCTGAAGCTAAAAATAAAACAGTTATTGTAGGTGGAAGAGAAATATGCACGGGTAAAATTAATGACCCTCGATAAGTTGCCTTAATGTGTGAAAGAAGTATACGTAAAAAACGAAACAGACGTCGTGTCAGATTAATTAGGAGACAAATGAGATGAAAACAGAGAAGATCATGCCGTGAAATGAGACTCTTCAATCATCTGCATACGACAGCTACAAGATACTGTTCTTGTTGAAACTAATAGGGTTTTTCGACATGAGCTTGAACTCGAATGTGGAATATATAATTGATTTGTTCAAGACTGAAGGCTTTAAGAATGTAACATTGAACATAATTTTAAACATCGTTCGCTAAGACCAAATTTTTGAAATATTCAACAAAAACTGATCATTTGATCAGATTGTCTCAACAATTGGCATTGCTGAATAAGAAAAATGTGTTGGAAAAAACGTTCTGTTTTCTACTTCTCTATCTTTATAAAAAAATGTGAGGATCTTTTACATAAAAAAGAGAGCAATCAATTTCAGATCAAACACTTCCCAAAGTTGTGTATATTATGCCAAGTAACTTCCAAACACAAACTGGAAGAGAAAGACCTCTCGAAACAACTACTTCTATATAAACTACACAAAAGAAAATATACTTTCTAAACTGGTTTTATGCATACTTTTCTTGCCCATTTCGATAGAAGTGCACAATATCTTCATTAAATTTTTCCTCTTCAAGAACAATGTCCAATTTCATTTTTATTTCTCTATTTCTCCACTTCTTCGCTTGATTTTTATCAGTTTCTTACTTTACTTTCAAATTTTTAAACAAGTATTGTTTTATTTTTCATTTTCCATTAATCAAAATATGGTCAAGATCCATCTGAAATTCCTTTTTCTATAAATTATAGTAGCCTTCATTCAACTTTCCATATTTTTTCCAAGCCTGTCAAAATATTTTCACTTAAACGAGAATAGGTGTGACAATACCATACTGATGCTTGAGCGTGGCATTCATCTTACTTGAAAACATTGTACTCTACAAAATGCATGTTTATTTAAATACACATATTAGATACTAACGCTTCGCCCGGCTTCGCACGGGTGCAAAGCTGATACTAAATATAAATTCACCCACCAGAAATTTAAGGGAATAGAGATACAGTGACGAAATATAATTTGTTTCACGGACACGCCTTCTTTCCCCGCGACTGCCGCCCCAGTTGGAATAATCATAAATCCAATCTCATTGCACATCTACGAGATAAAACAACTCTACATACAAAATTTCAGCTTCCGAAAATATAGCGGTACGGAGAAACAGTGATGTAAAGGTAATCTTCTTAGGTAAACGTGCCCCTTTTATCCCCAGAGGGGTGCCCCATTTGAAATATATAAAAATACTTTCTTATTGCAAACAGAAGAAAACAAAGCTACATACCAAATTTCAGCCTCCAAAAATATAGCGGTACAAATAGTTAATTTTCATGTGTAAATGCTCCCCGTTTACCCTCACCTGGAGCGCTTCAGTTGCATTATTTGAAAATCTTTCCATAGTGCTCATCTTACACCTGAGAAGCACCTATATACCAGTACGGAAAAACAGAGATGAATGAGTGAGTGACTTTTGCATTTATGAGTATGCGTTTTCATCGTTCAGCTTTCATGATTTCCGTTTAATTTCAATAATTTAAGTCAATGGTGAAAAACATTTCTTCAGCCTCTTTTATAATGATTAATTATTAGAAATTTGCGGTATTGAATAATTTGCCCTCCTTTGGCCAGTTGTTTAGGTACTACACGGACAAAAAATTAAATCTCCTAATATTATGAGTTTATTTTTTATTTCTCATCATTTTTTGGTACTATACTTTCTTCTTTCGAACAATATCATTCTGATATTTCGGTATTTTTTAACATTTTTGTTTCTTTTTTGTCCATTAACGGACTTTTTAAGACATCCAGACATCCAATAATCTCCAATAAATATTTACCCACATTCAAATAAAAATCACAGTGTTATTATTATCATCATCATGACGTATAAAAAAGAATTTTACTATACCCTGATGACATTTACACTCGTACACAGTATAAACTCTGAAACTATTTAACCTCGAAATTCAAAAATAACACATTCAGTTCTGAATGAATCAGTGAGGTTCTAAAAAGAAAGAAATGTTCAAATGAATGAAAAGCAGGTAGGTTTACCCAAGGATAATATCCACCATTCATTCTCGATTACGAGAATCCATCTCGGAAAACACCAAAAAATCGAATCGCATCACAAACCCAGGTGATTATAACGAATCCAGTAGAATAATCTACATGAATTATCCTACAGTTGGTGGTCATTGGCGAAGAAACTCCACTTATAAACGAAGCCTTTCCCACTTAATGCTACCCTCTCAAATTCAACAACTCAACAATTTCAGTTATTCGCTATTTTGCGTCCGTCCCAATTTCATTGATTACCCCAATGGTATGCCCAACAAAAACTCAGCTGCGGTGGAATCCTTTCATCTAATACGCAAACCCACTTTCATAAGTATGAATTAAACCTTTTTTTCTGCGTTCCGCATATGATTTGCAATGGCGGTGGCACGCAAATGTTCAGCCTGCACACAAGCAGACAGACAGACACCCGTGGTCTGCCACCGTTGTGTTACAAGGTATATATATTCGGATATATGCGTACGCGGTGCACGCGAATTGACAATAACAATAATTAACTAATTGGCAGATTTGCATACTCTTATAAATAGCATATAGGATTTTATTAATTAGCGATCGGTTTCGAAAGGTAAGACTGAGATATTGCTTACACTTGCTGGCTTTACTTCAAGGTGTAGGTTGTAAGCAGCATGTTGATTCATAACTTCGTCGCAGAAACTGCAACAGTTGGCTTTTGGGGATATATTTTAAGCTGAATTATGATAAAGCTTGCACGGGTGCCGTTTGCAATGTACATTTAGAGTTTCGATCAGGAGATTCTACCTCACGATATAATGATATCAATAAATCCTTCATCCTTTCAAGCATGTTTTTAGTTTTTTCAGTTTGTGACCCACTCGTTTCTTCCTTCGTTCCATCTATCCATTTTTCCTCGATTCTTCATTTCTTCCTTTTCTAGGTTCCAAGTCATTACTATTATATATTTTATATAATATAACTTTCTTGAGGTTCTTTAAAAATAGTTCAAATTGAAATGAATAATATATAAATTTCTTCACTCTTCAGTCTCAGAAAAGTTGTTATTAGTGTGTGTGGAATTATTATTTGTTGGAAAAATAGTGTAAAGTATAATAAAATACCAGAAAATGTAAACTACAGAAAAATATATTTTCAAATATGCTATGACAGTCGTTAGTGGTTTTTTGGTTGACAATAAAGAATGAACATTACTGGAATTTTATCCCAACACCAAACCGTTACTTTAATACCTCGATACGTGTTTCGATCACCAAATGATCATCTTCAAGAGAAAGAGTAAACTCTTCGAAGCTTCAACGAAGTTTCTCCATCACAAAATCTGACTAGAACTATCCATCCTGAGTTCAAGACGACTGATCAAAAGAAACAGCGGGCAACCCGAGTAAACACCGAAATATTATTACGAACTGCGAACAATTGAAGAATGCAATATTAAGATTAATTATTGGGGCCTTATCAGCGAGCGCGGACGGTCCTATTCAAACAATCGCGAGTCATCGCCCGAAAGTTACTTGTTGCCATCCTCGTCTGTTGGGTCGCAGTCGAACTCTTACGGATATCGAAATAAGGGCGAATTCGGAGTTAACGCCTCCGATCTTATGTTCGCCGTTATCATCAATTATAATACGAATCTGCAAACGTCATGCGAATTTGAGAATTTTTACCAAACAAACCGGAAATCAGATTCAAATTCGAAGGGGATTTCCTTCTCTTCATAAATCATTGCTTATCTCGGGTAGCAGTCAAATGTTGTTTTCTGTGAGGTCGGTTGTGTTTGATCCAGTTTCATTATGGAACTTTTTGCCCTTTTTTTGTCAATTTCTCGCAGAAATTTCTCCTGTAATCTCTGAATTTTCTCATACCTTTCAAACGAAACATTTTTCTTCATTTGACGTCGAAAACACTATGCCTACTTGTTTCGATTGCTACCAACGATGAACCAATTTCAAAAAATTGAGTGGAGACAACAGTGTTCATTGCTGCTGTGTTAATTTTTTGTTTGTTTCATCTATTTGCAGCTATTTCTTGTTTTCTAATTCACTGCCCATGTATTATCCCTATAAAATTTTAGCTTTACAAAGTTGAAGCAGCTTCAATTTTCATATATTCTTAATTTTCTTCTGCATATTCTTCAATATAGTTTCTCACTAAATAAAAAAAATTGTTGAGACAAAACAGACATTGCATTTCACTTCAACGAAATACATTTTTTAATAATCGAATGGAGTCATATAGAAAGAAAAAAAGCTGACTCAGAAAAATCATGAAAATGAGAAATATATTACTTTTAGGAAGAGAAGCTTAGTTTATGTTGACAGGAACGATTTGAATGATTGAAAATCCTCGAAAACTTACCTGAAAAAAATAAGTTTCTGTGGAAAAACAGTCAATATATATCTATTTTTATCGTTAATTACATTATCTCTTTCTGTCTTTTTTATTGTTCCCATTCAATGTCTCTCAATCATCATAAGTATTGGTAACTATCGATCAATATTTACTAGTAATATTATTTTCTGAAGTATTCATTAAATGCTGCGACTAATTATTCAAGCAGTGAATCAAACAAGTAATTTATTTATTTTCAAACTCATCTTCATTGTGGAACCAGTTATCTGTCATTCAAAATGAAAGTAATGAGAAAGTAATAAAATAAAAACATATGTTTTCATAGGAAAAACATAATGACATAGTTTTTGTGCAAACACATTTTCTCTTGGAATTCTTCGCACCTGCAAAATATTATTTGACTAGGACAGCAATTATAGTTGACTAGGACTGCAACTGTATAGACGAGCTGCGAAAGATTTCGTTAAATTAATTTTTTCCAACATAATATTTTACACTTGACAAAGCCATTGTAGAGTGAAACACGTGTCGCGATTTTTGTACAACCTGTCTTAGTGAAAATCATGCAATAAACTGTATTAATGTTTTATATTATATAACTAACGATTCTGAAATGAAATGATTCATCGCATTGATGGCGTCAAATATTTTATTTCTTATTATTTTTTTCTCACCCCGTGGAGCATATGGGTAGTTTTCTCAGAAAGCAATTCATTCCCTGAAACAATACTTGTTCCAGAAGAACTTTATATCCATACTTCTCCCCAAGATGGCATGTCAGATCGTTATCAAAGAAAATCGCCATTACTATCGGTTGGTTCTTTTGGGAGAATTCCCAGAGTCCATAAATCTGTTACGAACTTGATTTTTCATTTTCTCCATTCTTGTAGCAAGATTGGATTATATATTTCACACCTGTCTCCGGTGGAAAGTATTTCTTTTGATATAGGACATCGTGTTGGAGAAGCTTAAGGGATCAACTTATTAAAAGTCCCCTTATTTATTACTTTATTTGTGGAGATTTCGTTACCTCAAGGCGGTAAGTGATTGTTTTTCGGTGTTATTCGGATCGATGGTTCAATTTTCATAGAGTCCTTCGAAAAAATGTGACGTGGAAGTTACCATATTTTGAATATGTTATTACAGATTCATTTTTATGCACAGAAAATACGAAATGGAAGATGGAGCTAAACAACGAAATTCGACAGTTCGAGTTTTTGGCGAATATTTAAAAAATAACCGTTGATATTCTCGATCTGAAAAAAAATCATTTTAGTTCTTCAAAATAGGAAACTTTTGTCCAATTCAACCGACTTTGTAGGTTTTGCCGTTTCCGAAAAAGCAATAGTGGGATCAGTATAGTATCAGATACAAAGGTAAGATCTTGTGAAAATTCTCATTAAATCGTCCAATTTAGCACGAAACCGACTCATTCAATTCTACCAATTTCCTCTCTGCTCCAACCCTTCGCAAGCAAGTTGAGCTCTTGAATCGAACGGTGGAGTGACGCGGATTTGCATCGGTAAAAATGCATGTGCACGATCCGGCAGAAGCGTTATTCGGTGTGACAAGGCGATTATTCAGGATGTCAGATAGAGTTGTGGTGGCACATCGTTTTCAAACTCCAACAAATCATTGCGAGCGTCAACGCTAAGCCCGGATCTAGTGATCTGGTAGTCGGCGATGCCGCTAATCGCGTAGCATTTGACAAATGCTGGTGAACCTGTGACGCGTGGAGTCGATTACGAATTGTTTCAATTGGTCCAGATAACAATAAAATGTCAATTCGGTTATTGTCAGCTGGCGAAACATATTTTTTCATAGTCGTATGAACTTGTTGCGGTACCCTTTCACCAGAGGTTAATTATCTCATATATCAGTCATATTTTGACTTCAAGCACTCTTTACATTTCTATTGCTGATATTTGAAATTTCCTTCACTTTCATAATTTAGAGCTTTCGAATACAAATAAAACTGAAACATATTTGAAACATCCGATATCGATACAAACTATTTCATTCAATTTTTTTTCATCCAACAAATTATTCAGAGGCGATATTTTCATTTTTAAGATATCTACCTGTCTACAAATTTTGATAAATAAACCGATTTGAATACAGTACAAACTAGATCATGGATCTACACATCCTTGTATAAAGTTACTTCCTTTCGTTGGAAGATTCCCTCATCTTTTTTTTTTGTATCAAGATGGAGTAGTAGAAAGCCAAACTCTTTCCCAAACAATAGATCATGGAGTTCGCGAAAATTTTAAGGATTTTCACTTACAACAATTTTGGAAGTGAAAACAGCGGAAAGCAGGCTCCTCTTCTCTCATCAAACAGACGCTCAGTATTCAGTGTGCGTTAGACATATACTATTAACAGTATTATAAAAATTTAACCAGCAAGCACGTAATATTCGTTTATTATGTGAAACATGGCTTAAAAATGATGTTACTGATTTTGTATACGTACATTATTAGTATCCTTATTTAATCCTGCATGATTTCACTGAACATGCCACAATATACAGGTATTTATTTTGTTAACAATTTGCGTGACAAGCTTGAAGAAAAACTGTAAATTAAATAGAAGCACAATGTTAAATCAGTAAAAACGATTGTTGTAATATATCAGTTTGTTTTTCACAAGTAAGTTTTAATCTACCTTGCTCCTCAATGAGAAGACGTCTGTCTTCTTTCATATTTCCTTATCATTTTCCTTGTCGTATGCCACTCATCAAATACATTTATTTGATACTTCATGAAAACTTTTTAAAAATAAAACTTGTGTGTGACAGTTGAGCTCAATCGTTCGAAATTAACTGGTTCAGAATTCTGTTTCAAGATTTTTCGTCCTAGATACCAAAAAGTCAATTTACACAAAAGTTTGTGAAAAAAATAACAATGCGAAAGAGGAAATCACTCTCATAAGTAACAGTCATAGTTGTTACATGTTTGAAGACATGTTTGTGAATGCAATAAGTATAAAATATAAAAATCTAATAGTGTCCGACCGAAAGTTCGGTTTTGGTTTCGGTTTCGGTTTCGGTCGAGTTTCGACAAAAAAACGGGTTTCGGTTTAGTTTCGGTTTCGACGGCAAACCTGCCGAAACTACGACCGAAACCGAAACTGCATTCGGGATTTTCCGTGTTGTGATCGGTCATGTTCGGCGCTTTGAATTTCATACAAGCCGGGAAGATATTTTGCCGCGTCCATGTGGTTAATTATGTTGTGACTCGATACTCACTTTGTGATTTACTTTGTTTATTACATAATAATATTCAAAGGAAGGATCTACATCTACTCAAATAAACACCTCACCTATTTTAAGTATTTTTAAGGTGCAATTAATATTTTTTCTACAAAGAGAGTGTTATGTTGATTATCAATAAGTAAAAATATCGAAGAGTCCATAACGTTGTGATTTAAAGATAATAAATATAGTTTGAGAAAACTAAAAAACACGCTTTTAAAAAACATCGCTTATTTTTTTAAATGAGCTTAAAACAATAACGAACGAAAAATACTAGTATTATTGTGAAAAAAACGACGGGCACCTAATATATAAAAATATGGCACAAAGCGCCCACGCTTTTTCACAATAATACTAGTATTTTTCGTTCGTTATTGTTTTAAGCTTATTTTAAAAAATTATTTTTAACTTTTTAGTTCGATGTTCTTTAAAAGCGTGTTTTTTAGTTTTTTCAAACTATTCATTTTTCACTTTTTAGTCAGATTTATTGTCAATTTTTTTTTAAGTTCTAGTCACTAGTATTATAAATTTTCAACACACGGCGCACGAACGTAAAATTCCTCTCGAACAACATGCTGTAAGTCTCCAACAGAGGGCGGACAGTTGTAAAATTTGTGGAAGCAAAGAGAAAATATACAGTAATAATTTGAAAAAACAATTCAGTCTTGATGTTCTGATTTGAAGTATCATTCATAATATTAATGGACTTATGAATAATTATATTTTTCAAATCAATCTTTTGATTTCATATGTATGTCAAGAACCTTAATTCTAATTTTTCGATTTTTTGTAATATTTGAGTAACTGAATTTCTAGGTGTACAATTTATATATATATAATTTAAGAAGTTTTCATTGTTGAAATCCATATTCTGGTTTGCTTTCAAATAATCGAATTAGATTTTAAAATGTATCTTCCGTTTCGTTTTTCTGTACTGAATCACGGGTAATTGTAAATATTTAAATATTTCATCTGTAGTACAAAATTTCTCTTAAACTTATAATTCTTCAAATATGTTTTTTATTTTTATTTTCTTTTGAACAACCTATCAAGGAGGTTACATATAGCGACATCTGCCCGCGAATAGATCAAGCAATAATGCCCTTAATTCTTGAGAGTTACAAACAAACATACATACATACATACATACATACATACAGGTGAAGCTAATATAAGGCGTGAAAAAAATGAAGACTGACTGGTTATAATAAGGTTTTCTTTATTTTTCCTGTAGAACATAATCTTCGTAAGGAAGTTTTGGTTTCGGTCGTAAAAACCACTTTCGGTCGGACACTAAAATCTAATTTTAATTTAATGAAGTCGTCAATGGAAGTCATTCTTCTTTTAAGTAATTACTAATTTTCAAAAGTTTCACACCCATAAAAAATATTCAGGAGATATAACATGTAATGCTGATGAAATTCGCATTTTATCTAACAAAATGATCAATTGATATTATTTCATAAATTTATCATATAATATACTTATAATGAAAATCGACAGACTACTGAACTTTTCTATTTGAATCCTGAGATGATGATCATTTTCAATCAACAATATAAAGCAATACAAGTTTGTCAAAAAAACTATTATCACAACTTCAAATCGCCTCAAAAGTTAAACAGATTATTACTGCCAAAACTATTGGTCAGCAATATATTTCAATTGCTTAAAGACTGTGGATTGTCATCAGTGTTAGTGAAGCTGGTTTTGAAAGTTTCATCGTTCAATCATACAGGCAGCATCTTAAATGATGTAAACCGTTATAGAATGACCAGCTATCAATCTCTATTCGAATCCAATCGAGCAACTTGTGATTCAAATAATATCAGGATGGGAGAATGTAGTATTTGCTAAGGGGAAGACTATATATAGATGTAGGTTTTCGATATGTATATAGCGGTAAAAAATGCTCCCAGTTATTCTCATATATTTCCTATACTCCATTCACTAAATTTGAATAATATTTCACATCTGAAAAAAATAACATTTTCTCAAACATGAGCTAGTTCAAATTACACTATTCTTCCATTCCAATAACTCATTTCTATTCTGATTTGAATACACTATTATTAACATTATCCAGTTAGCCATTATTCCAAAGAATCTAATCCGTGACATAATTATCCACGACTGTGAATGAACGAACAATTATTCTGCAAAATCCACGCTCAAGTAAACTGAAAATCTGTAAGTTCGCCACACAAGGAACGCGTTTTACTTGTCAAATTAATCAATGTAATAACTCGTACGTTACATTGTTTTTTCTCTGTGCCAACATGAATTACGTTCCTAATTAGCATAAATTAATATGAATAATTATTTTTTGTACATGTGTTTTCAAGAGAAGCTACTCGTTAACCAAGTCTCGCGAATCATATCGAGAAAAAAAATACCGGGGTAAAAATAACTGATGCATGAATTTTTCACCTAAGATTGAATTTTAATAAACATGAATGGAATCATTCCCGATATTTTCTAATGCGGTGTGGTATACACGCTCTTACATGAACTGAATTGTGGACTATTCTTGGAAAAGTGTCGGTGGAATTATACTCTTCAGGTCTTGATTCAATCCTCAACTCTATTCGTCAAGAAACACTTAAACAGCAAGATGACGTTTCCTCTAATATCAGAGATGAATGAGGATCCCGAAGGCGGTCAGTTGCAAAGCTAAGCTTCGAGATTGACCATGGGAACCTCCTTCATCTTTGATGTTTGACGGTTCATTGTGTTGTCGATGTTATAGACGGCGACTCTATAAGAAAATATGTCGTTACCTTTACTTTCAGACTTGTTTGTTTCAGGGCAGTTAGGTGGTTCAGTCTAGCACCACTGATGAGAACTTGGTGGGTCGAAACAGCGCTGTCTGGTCTTGGATCACAAGTATATCACCTTTGAAGGTTGGTTTGGATTCTAGATCACTGAATTAAAATCGCGAGCAAAAGCAAACGTAACTATTTTTGAGCCACATCGCTGATGATGAAATTGCGTTACACGTCATTACAAACGAAAATAATTTCAAAATTCAACTGGGCTAATTTTGAAATGAATCCACTTCTGCTCATTTATAAGCGACGTTCAACAGTAGAATAAAGCACACGAAATAATATACTTCCAGCGAGTTGATTTTGCAGACAGTGATATTTAGCGGGGGCATTATTAATATTCATAAAGAACGTTGCAGATGTTAGCTGGAAGAAGTTCTAACTCTCTGGTGTCGGACTAATTGCCACAGTCTATGTTGTGACGAGGATTAATTAATTTTCGGGCCTCTAATTCAAATTTAAATCGGCCAGTGTTTTGTTAATTCCGCTTTGTTAATTGTGTGGACAGCTTTCTGTGAACCGTTCGGGGATATGCGGACGAAGGATTTTCGTTTTACCGTGAATTTATGCGAGTGATTTTATTCCGGTTCTGTTCCATTCGTTCTAGGATTAGTTTTCGATGCCGTCGCAGTGTTTAACGCGATAGAAATACTGGGTAATCGCGAAAAAGAGAAAAAGTATTATTATTCTTACCTTTCCAAATGTTTGACGATATCTTCGTAGGCTGCTCTGCAATTTTCCCATATTCCAGACCTAAAAAAAAATTATAACATGTAAACAAACCGACAGCTATTTGAATGCAGTGTATTTGACAGAATAATGAATCAAATTATCACTCCAATGTATTTTTACTGTCTGTGCAGTCAATTTGTAGAATAAATGCAGACTTTTTCCACTATTGGAAATATATTTGCAAGATTAAGAAAATCATGTAAACAATATTTTCTATGTCTTATTTGTATTGTATGTTTTTATCGTTTATTACCGGTCATTGTAAAAAAAGATTGGGTATTCAGGAAAACTGACAAGAGAAAAAATATTATTAAATTTCACTAGGAGATCATTGAGAAAATGTATCGAAATCATCTGAATGTTTATCTCAATCCATTACATCTAATTTCACAATCTTTCTTTCTCTATTTGTCGACAATAAAATATTTCAGTAAGGACTGTTGCCTCTGAAATCGTCTTTATCGATACAATCAAAAACGTCTGATGTGTTGAGAAAGATTCCTGCTATTTGCTTCCTAAAACTAATGTTCTCAGATAAAAATCACTGAAAAGTGTAACAGCGAATTCTCTTAACATGTCATCAAGTATGAACTTGAACTGAAAAATCGTGTAGCATTATCCTGTTGAAATCAAATATTTCATTCAAGTTCTATTGTATTGTTTTCATCTGAAAACGCTAATGTCAAAGTTGGAACTAACTATTTTCCCAAAAATTCCAATCTTCATTCATAGCGATGTCGAAACACATTATGATATTCACACATTTTTCATAAAGAGCCAATTTTTCTCATATATTGACTATGGACCTCAGTCATAAAGAAAATCCATCATAAAACACTCTTTTTCGGAGAAAGGGATTACACAGAAACAGTATTTTCATTATTATACGATTTCACTTTAAGGCAAAAACATGTACCACATTGTGTTAAATATCTGGTTATATATCTGCTGCCATTATTGCCAATTAACAATCACCACCACCGAAAGTGCACCGAAGGCAGGAACATGAATATAATTTATGGAACTACCATTTATCATTAACATAACCAGTAGCTTTGGAGATAAATGAAAACAAATCTCAGCGTACACGCACATTTCTCACAACAATTTTTCCCATCTTTGACTTCGTTGCAACCCATTCTCTATCACCCTATTGCATCCATATTCAAATTAACACTTCAGTCTTGAAGACTAGAATTGCATGATATTCCGTCTATAGTACAGAAAAAATAGGATGATTACTCATTGATGATTACGCATCAGATCTCGTGAATAATGTGATATGGTTCCAAGCAACTCCAAACTCTAGATAACTAACACATCAAAGTCAAAGGAACCAACTTAACCAACCCAAAAGGACCCCAAAATAACTAAATAAAAAGTGTATGGCTTCAGCAATCTATAACATAGATGCAGACATGATGCATCGTCTGTGGACAACCCTTGAAACCAGATTTCTTCGCTATGTATCATCTCATATTCGAACTACTCAGATTTTGTTCAAACATCCAACGCTATTTCCGACTTGTACGTTTTTTTCGCCTTGTGTTTTCCTTGTGGTTGCTAATCCAGATCGTCGACTTCCTTTTAGTTTTACTGATGTTAAACATTCACATGATATCCAGTAAAAATTGTTCTAGAGTCGTTGATATAAATTGAGTGGCTTGGTTTTCATTAGGCTTTTATAGGTTTTAAGCTGTTCTCACTTCCAAAGCACCATCATCTTCAACGTTCCACACAGAAATAGTACTGGTTATGAAAGATTATTTTTCTTGTTCAGCTCTTGACTCCTGATCAATGTCTGTTTTACCAGTTATTCAAGGTAGTCATTTAGTTCCAAGTAGATACAAGAGAACACACAGAAATCTCAGAAAACGAATGTGCTGAGACACGAATCATCAGCTTCACATATGGACCCTGTAACGATCAGTGAATATATCCAAAATCGAAGCATATCATAAAATGAATCCATAAGAAATATGATGAGTAATGGAAAAATATACCAGGCAAAACACATGAAGGAACTTTTATGAAGGGATGATCGTCTGAGAAGAGAACTGAAGAACTGATACAACAAGGCAAAACTCGGCTCAGAATAATTGTAGGGCCTCTCATCGAAACTATAACAGAGACTTCAGCAGTAGGCAGTATAACAAAAAGAATGTGGCAGCTCATAATGTTTCGAGTATGAGGCTTCAAATCAGTAGGCAAACAAACCGATATATCGACCAAATTTGTTGATATTTGAGACTTCTATTAGAAATGAGAAAATCCTTCTTGGTACCTCCTGTTGCCTTCTAGACTTTCCTCGGCATATTGAAGACATACGAGATCAGGAAGGTTTTCTTCTCAGATTGTGTATGCATCCGGGATTCAATGTGAGTTGTCTTCTGTAAGTAAATATTTGCCTATGAAGGGCAATTCATTTTGGGATTCTTGCTGATGGGATTTCTCTTTGCAATACCTGAAAAATGTCAGCTATTGCAGAGAGGCACTAGAACTAGGCACTGAACTAGAGAACTGTTTCTTGACAAGCGTTTCGACATCTGACTCTGCTTCATTTATATTTCTGTTTGTTTTTTGTTTACATACTGTAAAACTCATCAACGTCAACTAGATTCCGGAATACCCGTAGGCTTCCTGTCAGATGAATTAGCTCCTTCAACTCAAAAATAGTTATTTTCCTGGTCACGAGAAACATCTGCCAGCAAGATATGTGTAAGGGTCTGTTGAAGAGCCATCTTTCGAATTAAATTCAATATATTAGTCATCATAACGTCATCTACTTCTTCGATCCTTCGGGTACATTTCAAAACGAGGGTACGAGACCGATATATTCAAGAAAATCCTAGTTTTCCCAGAGCAAGTCCACAAGAAGTCTGCTTGTTTACACGGCTCTTCAAGTCGTCATTATCATTTCAACGCTCGCCCATAATTAAAATGCAAATCTGAGCCGGCGAATGCGTGTACACGTCACGAAGAAGCGCCATGATTAATTCTCCAGGTAGACCGTCTAGCTTATTCGCCGAGCATTCGTCTCAATGTTCGACACACGAATAAATTGAATACAAATATTAATTTGCCCAGCTATTTATATTGAATGTTTTATGCACTGCTCTCCCACTTCCATCAGATGAGGCTGATTGCGTTGATTAATGCTCCTCCGCGTCCTCAGAAAGAGAAGGATCGTTATGAGAAATGTGAGAAATAACGATTTCTCGTTACGACGAGTACGTCCTTGGTTTGTTCTAGTTTGATGGCCTTAACTTGCGGAAAATTCAGCCAGATATTCTCACGGGCCAGGCTTAAATCTAGAAAAGACACAGATTCTGTCACTTGCACTAGTATCTGTTGAGAATCGGTATCTTTTTTCAGTTTGAGGCATCGACTGCATGGTGATTAGCTTCTGTTTCGCGTTCAGATTCAAATGTCATCATGTATTTCATTTTCTCTGTGGAATTATAACATTCTCAGGATGCTTTCTTACCCTAAGAAGCAACTTGAAACATTTGCAGTATACTTCACTATCAGCTGTTTTTTTCTAGAAATCAGTCTCCAGAAAAAAGCGGCAAATAACTCAAATTACTAGCAACTAAACTGACATCTTACCTCGCAATTGCTTCCATTGTAGGCATTCCTTGATTTTTGATAACGGATCCGTCGTGTCTGGTCAAATTGTGCGGCATGGCGGGCGATAAAAGAGCAGAATGTGCCGCAGCCGGATGCGGGAGTTGCATAAACTGCATGTGACTTAGATGTGGTGGATGGTTGTATCCGTTCGCTAGTAAAGGCGACTTCTCTAGCCTAGATATATCTGAAACAAAAATTCTCTTCAATATGCATATCATTGCTTGAATTGTAAATTGGAATCTACGTATATCGTTGTTCAATGAGCAAGTACGGTCCTCTTCATAGATAAACAGGACCGTACTTGCTCAGTTGATTTTTAATGATGTATTGATGATGATTTTGGTGAAAGTGTATGAAAAAAGTTCATAATATCCAGATAGCAAACGACTTTGTACTAGGAAACCAGGATGGGATGAGATTCCGAACCAAGAAAGTGAAGTGAAGAGAAAACAGGTGAATAAATCATAACGATAACATAAATTATAGGAAGAAGATCAAGGCATGTTACTGTTGCATGTAGATGACTTCGGTCATTCCGCATTTCTTATGATGATGTCTGGCGCAGTTGCAAACGAAACAACATGTCTAAAAACACACACTATGGCTAATGAACCCAAAAGATACTTTTGTTGGGTTTCCATATTATATATTCATATATTTCACCATAGTGTGGTTGTCTGAAAAAACTTTGTGATGTCCAAATAATTACTAAGTATAAAGGTAATTTTTTGTTTTCTCGTTTGAAGCGAAAAGTTGATCTGTTTTCGACAAGGGCGTCAGTTAAAGTTGATATTAACTGAATTGATAATTGTGTCCACTGGGAAATGTTTGGCCTACGTAGACAAAGTAATATATGTCATAGTATGCAGTAGGCATGCTAATAGTTTTCATTAAACTCCCTCAGAGATACAGATGAAAATATAATAATATGTGTTGATACAATTTTTCTGAAATAATGATAATAATGACTTTCAAAAGTATACTCAACGAAGACTCTCTTAATCTTTCCCTAGTAATCGCAACCAAAAACGGCTTCTCATAAACGGACGCTGCAATAAACGAAAGTGAAAGAAGCAGATATGGCTCTCTTACGGATCAGAATGAATCGCCTTAACTTATCACAACTACTCTGACAGATACTGGCTCTTACGTTATATCTCGAGTGCTTGCCACCAATTTCGTGGAGCGGATCTTCAGATTTGATGCTTTTAATTGCCGTAACCTTGACATTGATATAATTTATTACAGCTGTGTATAGTAGATGATTTCCTGCTACGTGTGGTTTGTCTTTCGAAATTGATCAGTATATCGGATTAGTCAAGAGAGTGTTCTGTTTTGATAAAGGATAGATTATACTAGACATGCGGTTCTTTCAAAAACATAAATGCTACGGTGTTTTCAAAAATTTCAATATCACTCTCTCACAAAGATGCAAATAAAAAAATTATTTTTCAATATAAATTAGCTGACTCGGCAAATTTCGTATCGTCTTGAAATTAATGAATGTTTTGTTATTAGCTGAGTTAGATGAGAAGATCTATTGACAATTCTGAACACGACGTTTTTCTTATTTGATTTCTCATTCATCTACAGTAGATCAATTCACAATATCCTGCAGACTAATTACATTATGACCTTGTAAAAGATTCGTTGCAATTGAACCATCCTCATTTCCTATGTT